>PVIU01017113.1:0-20000 GCA_004026605.1 Ondatra zibethicus
GACCTCGGTACCATCAGAGCCACCCCCCTCCATCCCTCTCAGAATGCTTATTTCACCTTTCTATTTCCAACACTGTCTCCTGGAGAGAGGACCCAGGTTCACAAGGCTCAGGAAATAAACGAAACTTACAGGACACAGGAAGTTCTGAATCCTACAGGATTCACAAAACTCCCACCCCAAGGTTATGTAAAATAACAATTGCTGGAGAAGAGATTCTCTTACCTGCTGAGGTGTGGAGAGAGCTCTAGTGATACAGTCTCTGAGTCTTCACCCATGGTAGCCTAGAGACTTCCTCTCAGCCAATCAGACTCAATATTTTGAGTCACTCATGCTCCTTATAAGTAACACCAATAGGCTTCCTGGTTCACAAAGCTGGACTTGGATGGAATTGTGCCTTTGATCTGTCATCACTGCCCTATCTAGGGTGAATAGACATTTGTTTACGTCTCTCCAGGAAACCACCCACCATCACCACCATCTCATCTTCCATCACTACCATCATTTCCTCCAGCATCAGCACCTCTTCCTCCATCATCACCACCTCTTCCTCCACCACATTTACCTCCTCCACACCCGTCAGCACCTTTACAATACCACATCTCATTCCAGTAGGTCATTGAGTTCCATCCCAAGCCTAGTCAATTCTTCTTACCAAGAAAATGAAGTATTAGATATGTCTCACTCTGTCATGTCTGCCACAGTCAAGTCTAAACATTAGCTAATGCCACATTTTCCCACCTAATCTTAACATCAATCAGAGCATTTGGCTAATGAAATCTTACAACAGGGTTGTCATTTCTCTGTGACATATCACTGTGGTGCCAGTTCCTCAGGACCAATTTCAGAAACATCACCTCCAACCCCAGCAGTGATTCTTTTTATTTTTTTAACTATAGGGACTGTTTAAGTTCTTTTTATTTGCTTCTTAAGCATATAAAGTAACAGATTTTTAACATCTTCATACATGTGAAGATTGGATCACCCTCCCATATCCTCCCTCCCTGATCTTGTTGGTCTCTTTTTTCCCTGTAAATGTTTTTTTATTTCACATGAGATATATTTTTTTCACATGCACTTTTAAAATGTAGGTTTTATAAATGAAAACATGTGATAAGTCCTTCTTTTATCCCTCACATTATCCTTTCTTATTCCCTCTCCCTTCTTTTAGGAACCTTCCTCCCCCACAAGACTCCTTTCTACTCTCATACTATATATAAACACACACACACACATATATTTAAATCTAGATCCCACATGAGAAAAATCGTGGCTTTTGTCTTTCTTCATGTGGCTTCTCTCAAGTAACACAAGGATTTCCAGTTCCATTGTTTTTCTTCAAATGGCCTCAGTTCTGGGTAGGTAAACCTCCATGGTATACATATACATTTTTTCTTTATCCATTCACCTGTTCACAGGTGCCTAGGCTGGGCCCACACCTTAGTTATTGTGAATAGCCAAGCAAGGACTCATCAGCAATTAGAAAAATGTCCAGGTCTCCTTGTAGTCTAATAGACATGGCCCTGAGAGTGCAGCCTCTAAGACACAAGGCCTCCTTCTTCTCTCTCCAACCTGGCTGTCCCCTGTGACTCAGATCTCGGGACATGATGGCCTAGGAGCTCCTTCCAAGCAATAATTTTTTTTCTGGATTTTCAAGGCAGGGTTTCTCTGTGTAACAGTTCTGGCTGCCTGGAAACTCGCTTTGTAGACTAGGCTGGCCTCGAACTCAACAGAAATCTGCCTGCCTCTGCCTCCTGCGTGCTGGGATTAAAGGCGTGCGCCACCACCATCCGACTGCAATAAGATTTTTGTGGAAACCTGAGGCTAAGGATTGCTGCTCTCACTTCACAGGTAGGGAGACTGAGGCCCTGAAATGGAATCCATTGTGAGCACACACACTGCTGGTCATACAGAGCTCGACTGGCATCTGGACCTTCTTGTCCATTCCTAGGGCCCTCCCTGCTACCCTTCCTAGTTCTACAGTCCTTCCTGGCTGGCTGTTAGCTCAGGCAGCTGCTCCTAGTGATGAACTATATAGGGTGTGCTATGGGGAGGGGGCCAAGAATGGGGAGCAGGTGGGGAAGCAGCAGGTGCGGGGATAATAGGGCCACCAGGGGAGACCCGGGGAGCAGGTGCTGCCCATGAAGGGGGTGAAGTTGTCATTGTATTGCCAGCTCTAGTGGGCTCAGGGCAGAAGGGCAATTCTTGTGAGCCCCTGGGCCACCCTGGCTTATGCTCAGAGGTCCTCAGGATGCCTGGGCTCAGGCACACAGCCAGGCTCCTCCCCTGGGTCCCAGCAACCCTACCAGGTTGTCATGACAACCAACACTTTCATCCCTGTCCCTTTGTCTGGTCATGGTTCAGCTTTTGTGAACAACCATAATTGGGAAGTGGGGGGAAGGGGACCAGCCTTAGCTGGGGTGGAGTTGTGAACCCCAGGCAATGGGGCACTGGAGGGTAGACTAAAGAAAGTTAGAGAATTAAAGAGGCTGGGTTCTGCTGCCCAGTGGCCCCCTGGAGCCTCTTCTCAAGCTGCTTGGCCACATTCTCAGAACTGGAGCTTCCGGCCTGGGAATGACCCAGACCCAGGCCCAGGCCCAGGCTCTCCTGACCCATCTCTCGGCCTGGCCTCATTTTCCCCGTCTGTGAATGGAACTGAGGATCATCCCACTCCCCTGGTGCACTGTAGCTCTGAGAGGCAAATGAGCAGGGACCAAACAAGCATTTTAACCCCCTGTACAACTGGAGAAACTGAAGCGTAGAGCAAAGCTGGACCCTAGTCCAAATCATACCCAGAATCCCTGGGAACCCAGGTCCTCAAGGGCTCAGGCCCACAAACTGAGCCTGCGATACTGATATGTGTTTCCCCCTAACACTCCCAGAGGGAAGGAACAAGAACTTGATGGGTGTATGAAGAGGCCTATGGTGTTCTGCCTGGCATCAGAACCCAGCCCCCATCAGTCTGTAAAAAGCAAGCAGAATGCAGCAAAGGTACACCCACCTACCCACCACCTCTCAGCTGGGGTGAGAACAAGTGAGCCCCCTCCGTCTTTCCCCTTATACTACTCCCTCCTCCAGCACAACGCCCGCATGATTCAGCAGCCCCTAAACGGCTGCAGTAGGCCTTTGCGCTCGCGTCTTCGTCTACCTCTGGCCCTTGGGTAAGAACTAGGAGGTCCTGAGTCACTGGGCATAGGAAACAGTGATCAGCACCAGAGCCCATCAGAGGCCCCTTGAGATGGCCCTGGCTTGCACTAGGGAAACCCTGAGCTGAAGCAGGAGGCAGGCCACAGCGCAGGAGATAAGGGGCAGAAAGATGACAGCAGAGGGGTAATGGGGTAGCTTTTGAGACGAGGCAGCAACACCCTTCGTTCTTTCCTGGGCTGCATCTTCTGTGCTTAGGGGGATCCAGTAGGTCCTGCAAGTCCCTATCCTGGACCCACCACCCCTCCAGTCTTATGGAAGAAGGATTCTGGGCACCCTGAACAATGATCTATAATGTCTACCATCCTCCAAGGAACCCAGGCTCACATTGTGGAATATGATCCTCAGGGCCAAACAGCCAGCATCTTCATCCCTGTTTGCAAATGACCATCAGAAGCAGGCCTATTGGCTGCTCGTGTTTCCCCAGAGAAGGAGGGGATGGAGAGGGTCACTGGACCTCACCTGAGATTCCAGCTGTTCCTCTAAGCCATTTGTGTGCAGTTCTGCTCTAAATACATATACCTTCCAGTCTCAGGGAGGAGCTAGAGTAGGTATATAAACTGGGAAAACTTCATCTCTGCAGATATGGGGAAACCATCCATCCATTTTGGGTGGATGACATCACCAGTGTGGCTGCTTTGGAGCTCACCCATATTCCTGTCAGTGACTCCTCATACATGCTCTGTAAGTAAGCCTAATAAACTCATTGTTTTGTGGAGTTATAGTTGGTTTGTCACTAAGACCTTATAAGGAGTGGGTAGATATCCAGGTCTTCCCAGGCAAGGAATTCTCACATCATCTCAAGAACGACCCATACCACCAGAGATACCAGACATGCATGACAGGGTCTATTGCATGTCCCAGAGATCCCTGTGGACTGACACTTACATCAGGATGAACTGCCTGCGCCATTCTCAGCTACCATTGGGACCTCTGAGTGAGAGACCTGAGGAGCAGGGGAAGCGGCAGGGCCTGCTCCCTCTCCCACCAGCTCTGCACTGGTTCCCACACCCGCACCCGCACCCACTCCTGCTCCTGTACCTGGAACGGATGCTGCACAGAGAATCTGGAAACCTGCAGAGTGGACTCTGCATCTTGTTACAGTTCTGCTGTCCCAAGAACGTCACTTCCTCTTACCATAAACCTCTCCCTCTCTGATTGGGCACACAGCTAAGCTGGGTATAAGAGCAAGTCAACAGTAGTGCTGAGACCAGGGCTAAGGCTCTATCACTGTATGACCCAGGCCAGAAGAGGACAGTGTCCACCTCTGTCATTATGTACTGGTATTGTAAGCCAGGGACTGGGTATCAAAACATTGGCGTGCGCTAAAATACCTATAATGTCATCTCATCCTCACGTCAGCTCTCACATTAGAAGTGCAATGGCTATTACTGTTCCCCCTGAAACTGCTAGAACTAGAGGAGGTTAAGGTATCTTAGGTAAGGCAATCAGCAGACTCATCCTGAAGTCAAGATGAGTAGGAGGCAGAGCCGAAGCCCACACTGTCCCAGAGATAACACAGAACAAACTTGGGATATGGGAAGATGCTTCAGTCAGGAAAGCACTTGCCTTGCAATTAGAGGGAC
The DNA here is from genome assembly GCA_004026605.1 of Ondatra zibethicus. Taxonomy (NCBI): domain Eukaryota; kingdom Metazoa; phylum Chordata; class Mammalia; order Rodentia; family Cricetidae; genus Ondatra; species Ondatra zibethicus. Next base: position 4,788 of record PVIU01017113.1, read on the forward strand.
CAAGGTTCAACAGCCAGAACCAACAGTAAAAAAGCCAGCCATGGTGGCATGCACCTGAGATACAGTGATGGTGAGGTGGGAGGGAAGGACAGAGGGGTCCCTAGAGCTCACTGGCCAGCCGTCTAGCCTACCTGACCAAGTCCCAGATCAACCAGACACCCTGTCTCAAGCAAAGAGTAGAAGGAACCTGGAAAATGACACCTAAGGTTGTCCTCTGACCACACCACACACACACACACACACACACACACACCAGATTTAGGATTAAGCATTCTTCCTACTAATCTAAGCCTAGAACTGCGCTTCCTGAAAGTTGGAGGTTTCCTCTCACGAGAGGCGTTCCAGAGGCCAAGTGGGTACTTTTCTTCTGGCAACAACAGAAAGGAAGCCAGCACTGAGAGCAAGGCTAGTGCACTTCTCCCTACTTAACCTCACCTGACCCTGTCTTCCCAAATGATGTGAAGCATGTTTTTCCTTCATCGCCATGCAGGAGGCATTTGGGACAGCTGTCCCCTCCAGCATATCCATTGTGTAATGTTAAAACTATTACAGAGTTCAGGGGCAGAAATCCCCAGAAAAACGATGACCTTTGTTCTTAAGTTTTGAAAAACAGCTGAGGTAGGAGGGTTGTGAGTTTGAGGCCATCCTGAGTTACATACTAAGACCCTGTCTCAAAAGAAAACAAAAGAGTTTTGTATAACTCAAGAGTACTCACGACTAAGTGAGTAGAATCGGCTGTGCACCATTTGGCTCCATCTACACCCATGAGAAACACCTCGTCACCTAAGATCACTTATCTGCTGGGTAGACAGACCTCGGGGAGCTGGAGAGATGGCTCCGCAGTTAAGAGCACTTGCTATTCTCACAGAGGACTCAGGTTCAGTTCCCAGCACTCACATGATGGTTCACAGCCATTTCTAGGCACACACATGGCACACGTATATACATGTAGGCAAAATGCTCACATACATAAAATAAAATAAATCTAAAAAAATTAAGATAGGCTTTGGACAAAAGTCCTCCATCTTGTCAGTTACATAGCTTTTCAAGTAGAGTCTCTTGGGGCTGACGGTGACACTTACTGCTCTTGCAGAGTACCTGGGTTCAGCACTCGGCACCCACATCAGGCGGCTCACAATTGTCAGACCCTGGGATGCTAATCTCCACTGCTGGCCTCCAAGGACAACTGTACACATGTGGTAGACATAAATTAGTACAGGCACATACACATAAATTAAAATTATAAATAAATCTTTAAAAAATAATAAAGTCATATTTGTGTCAACAGCCACTGCTGCAGTGCCCCAGCGTCACGGTCACCGCTGTGGTGTCACAAGGTCACAGTCACCAGTCACTGCTGCACTGTCCCAGGGTCACGGTCACCGCTGTGGTGTCACAGGGTTACGGTCACCGCTGCACTGTCCCAGGGTCACGGCCACCTTTGCAGTGTCCCAGGGTTGCAGCATCCCAGTGTCACGGTCATCGCTGTGGTGTCCCAGGGTCACGGTTACCATTATGGTGTTTGTTTCTTAATTAGACTGTTGGCTTCAAGCAACCAGACTTGGATCTGTGTACAATTTTTGGTGAGCCAGCCAGGAGGACTGCTGCCTGTGATGACAGCCCTATGACAGGCTATCTCTAGCACATTTCATTCCATTTTGTTCCACGGACACTCCCTTGTCCTCCTCAGTCACAGTACAGGTTACCCAATTGTCCTCACACACACACTGATGCAACAAATTTCTACCTGGGTAAGTAGATAGGCTCCTGCACGGGGGAAAACATTGCGACATGCATGTCAGAAACTTCTTTCTCTGCCATTTAAGCCTTTTGACATTTGAAAGCAGTAATGCTAAGGACAGAAATAGTTGTTGGACTTTGTACCCAGTGTTGTAACTGTGGTGCCACAGTGTCCCAGTTACCACTGTGGTATTAGTGGGTATGTTTGTGTGCTTGTGTGCATAAGCCAAAGGTGGAAGGCTCAACATCTGTCCGACCAATAACCCACTTAGGCATGCAGGAAAAATAGCCTGAGTTAGTAACTCACTTCTGTCTCAGAAAGACATAAGTGCGTATGTGTTTGCACAAATGCATGTGTGTACACATGTGCAGGAATGCTAGTGCACATGTGGATGTCAGGTGTCTTCTTCAATCACTCTCAACTTTGTTTATCCAAGTAGAGTGATGTGGGATGTCCTTCTGCATGTGTTGCTTTTATTGGTAAACGAATAAAGCTGCTTTGGCCTATGGCAGGGCAGAATATATCCAGGCTGGAAGAGATAGAAAGAGAGTAAGTGGAGTCAGAGAGATGCTGTGTAGCTGCCGAAGAAGACAGATGCCAGATCTTTACCAGTAAACCACAGCCTCGTGCCAATACATAGGTTAATAGAAATGGGTTAATTTAAGATGTAAGAGTTAGTTAGAAAGAACCCTGAGCTTAGTAGGCCAAGCAGTGTTGTAATTAATATTTTATGTGATTATTCGGGTATGGGTGTCTGGGAAACCAAAGCAGAGTCTCCGTTTACAGCAGAGTCTCTCAATGAATCTAGAGCTCACGACTCTAACTAGTCAGCTTCTCCCGGGTTCCTATCCTTTGCTCTGGCCAAGCATTGGGGTTACAGGGAGCTACCACGCCTGCCCAACTTTTACTTGGTTCTGAGGATCCAAATTTGGGTCTTCACACTCAGTCAGCAAGTGCTTTATCCACTGAGCCATTTCCCCAGGTCATGTGTTTGGTTTTAGTTTTAAAGATGGCCAGCCTCAAACTCACTATATAGCCCAAGCTAACCTCCAATTGGTGAGCTTCCTGGCCTTCATCTCTGAAGTGAGGGAAGTACAGGTGTGCACCCCCACACCCGGACAGGAGATGATATTTTACTGACTACAGGGGTCTGAGAGACAAGATGGGGTAAAATGTGACTCAGCTTTAATGAAGGGATTGGGGTGGGGGAGGGACACAAATATTTTCCCTGAACTTTTTTTTATTTTATGTGTATTGGTGTTTTGCATACATATAGGTCTGTGTGAGGGTGCCAGATCCCCAGGAACCAGAGTTATAGACAATTGTGAGCTGCTAAGTGGGTACTGGGAATTGAACCCAGATCCTTTGGAAGATCAGCCAGTGCTCTTAACCTCTGAGCCATCTCTCCAACCCAACACTTTTTTTTAGATTCACTTTTTTTACTGTTTAATTAATTGTATGTTTGTATGTGTGGGTATGTGCCCATGAGAACTGGTGTCGAAGGAAGCCAGAAGATGGCATCAGATCTGCAGGGGAATTACAGGCAGTTATGAGGTTCTGGGACCTGAATTCAGGTCCTCGGCAAGAACTGTTACCCACTGAGCCACCTCTCCAGCCCTTTCTTGTACTTTTGAACATGATTGAGCTCATGGTGACATTTTATGGCCTTTTTATAATGAATCCACTTTTGTTTCTGTGGGGCTAACGCAGTATTTTTGTTTGATCAACATTGCTGAGTTTAAAAACATTTAAAGCCTTTTTATTTCTTTTAACTAAATAAATTTAGACCAAGAAAATAGGAGAGGTGAATAAAAGGTTCTTTAAAACTAAGCCACTCAGAACTAGGGGGCTGCTCAGTGGGTGGTAAAGTTCAAACCCCAGCACCCACCTGGAGGCTCACAACCATGCATAACTCCAGTCTCAGGGGATCCATCTGCCCTCTTCTGGCCTCCAAGGGCACCTGGAATGCAGGTAGTACACAGACTTTATGTGCCGGGAGACCCCTGTACACATAAAAATAATTATTTATAAAAAATCAAGCTGCTTGGCCATTGAGATGACTCGAGGGGAACGGTGCTGATTGCCAAGGCTGACGACCTGAGGTCAGTCTGCAGGGCCCACGTGGTGGAAGAGAAACCTAACTGCCCCTCCAATTGTCCTCCGGCCTCCACACAAATCATTATAACACAAACCTGAGGACACACAAAAACAAAAATGTAATGCTTTCTTTTTTTCTACTCAAGCTGCTATGTCAATTATTTTATCTGAAAACTTATGGTCAAATTCTGTCTGGTTAAGCAAAATTTGGATTCAACTGCCTTTTTATAAACTAATCACGAAAGTTAAAACTGTTCAATTGATTCAGATGTCTTTTAATGGCAAATATTTTAGTTTAAATTTGCTAGTAAAATCAAGATGAAAATGCCTTCAGGATTGTTAGTATGCACTTTTACCTGGATTTTTGTTGTGTGTGTTTGTAATGGCATTTCACTTGTATTTTAATAAATAAAACTTGCCTGAGGATCAGAAAAGTAAAACAGCCACACTAGCCAGTCTTACAGATCATGCAGCAATAACACACACCTTTAATCCTAGTAGCCCCAATGACACACACCTTTAATCCCAGTAGACACACTTGCTTGCCATAGAAACCAGGAGGTAGTGGTGCACACCTTTAATCCCAGAACTAGAGAGGAGTATAAAACAGGAGGAGACAGCTCTCAGTCTCATTCTGAGATTCCTGGAGGCAGGATCGCCATTTTGGATTAAGGTAGAGGTAAGAGCCAGTGGCTGGCTGTTCTGCTTTTCTGGCCTTCAGGTTGAACCCCAATTTCTCTCTCTGAGCTTTTATCAATCATGCTTCATGTGTATCTGTGTGCCGCATGACTGTGTGCACATTTCTCAATCTGCTCCCACATCCCCCAATGCTGGGGTTATAGGTGTACTTAGGTGCTGGGGACCTGAACTCACGTCCTCACGCTTGCACAGCAAAGCTTCACTCACTGAAACATCTTCCTGGCCAGTTTGTTTTTTAAAACAGTCTCATGTAGCTCATGCCAGCATAGATTATCTTGAACTCCTGATCCTCCTGCCTCAATCTCTCAAATGCTAGCATTACAGATGTCTGCCATCATGCCTGGCTTGTCCAGTCAAGTGTTGCAAGGGAGAGGGCCGCTTGTTCGGCCAGGCACCCAGCTAGCTTAGCCCCGAAATAACCACACAAAAACTGTGTTCATTAAATCACTGCCTGGCCCATTAGCTCTAACATCTTATTGGCTAACTCTTACACCTTGATTTAGCCCACTTCTATTAACCTATGTATCGCCACGTGGCAGTGGCTTACCAGGAAAGATTTGGCATGTCTGATTCTGGCGGCTCCACGGTGTCTCTCTCTTTTTCCACCTTTCTTCCTCCCAGCATTCAGTTTTGTCTTCCCCACCTACCTAAGTTCTGCCCTATCAACTAGGTCAAGGCAGTTTCTTTATTCATTAACCAATGAAAGCAACACACAAACAGAAGGACTTCCTATACCAAGTCAAGATTATATTATCTCTGCTAGTTGTTTAAGACCTAAGAACAAATGTGTAAATGAAAGTACAATGTGGCAGCTGGAGAGATGGCTCAGTGGTTAAGAGCACTGACTGCTCTTCTAGAAGACCCAGGTTCAATTCCCAGCACCTACATGGCAGCTCACAAGTGTCTGTAAGGCGACCTGACACCCATGGCAAAACACCAATGCACATAAAATTAAAAAAAAAAAGTACACTATGATGTTGTTGTGACTTTCCCTGGGAAACACAACACATACCTGTTTATTTATCTCCCAAACAGAGAGCCCACGACAGACCAAAGTATAGATATCACCAAAGCTCAACTTGGCAAACCAATGGGTTTTATAGGAGTTACTTCCAGGAGCAGAAATGACTCAAAGAGCATCACCAAAGCCCATGAGAAAAGCTGGAAGTTTGGTGCACACTACACAGCCTGCAGATTGGAGGATGTCCTTTCCAGGTGACTCCGTCTAAACCTCTTCTAGCAAGCTCAGCCGGTCTCTGCTGCTTCCAGGCGGCCAGACTTATCTCAGAGTCTTTACAATCTGACTCCCCTGAGAGCGATTCTCAGCAGTCTTTTCTGTATTTATATTATTGGGGGGAGGGGGAACCTACTGAGTCTGTTCAGTTTTAGGGACTTCCTGAAACTCTTTTGAGTTATTTATTTCTGTCTTAATGAGCTTCCCCACAGGAAAGAATGTTTCAGGCTGAGATACACAACAAGACCCTGTCTCTAATAAATAATTTACATACATAAAAGTAGGCAAAACACTCATATGCATAAAAAAATAAGTAAATATTTTTAAAAACTCCAAGTTATTTCCAAATAATTAGACAATTGCCAGAATAACTGTTAAATTAATTTCAAATACCCATATAAAAACAATATATATTTTGGTCTATTCATAAAAGTATTATCATAAGCTGTTGGTATATGAAAAACCAAGTTGCATGTGTGATTCTATATGCCCAGAATACAAAAAGAAATTAAACTGTGTTTGAGGAGAAAATTAGAAGAAAAGCATAAATGTATTTACTGAGGAAAAAGTAATTTAGTCTAAATTCAGAAATTATGTAAGTATTGCTCCAAAATGTAAATTTAAGGAAGGAACTAAGACAGAAAGGAATTCCCATAAGAAGGCGGGAGAGGAGTGTAAAGGAAGCGGTGAGGCTGTATCTTGGTGAAAGAATTAAAGAGAGCTGAAACAGGGGGCTGGGCCTCAGACTCCTGCTCCAGATGGGGACCCCAGTTTGGTCAAGGCGGTATTTATGAATCAGGACATTCAGAAGGACTCCTTTGGACTTGAAGTGCCCAATCTACTCTTCCACTGAAGCCTCATATGCACTTACAGTTGGAACATGCTAATCGAATTTGAATTTCAGTCAAGACTGGTGTTGCCTACACCGACTCCAGTCAACAATATCTTTAAAGAAAACCAGAAAAATTTATTTCTGTAGCCACTGGAGTGTCAATTGACCTGACGAAATTGTTCCAAACACACTCCCCTGCGTCAAGATCCAATCTACAAACTAAACTCACAAATCATTTTAACCCCAGGGTAACTGGATATGAATTCCTCCAGGGATGGAGCAAGGCGGCTCAATTAATGAACCTTCACTGCACAAGCAGAAGCCCTGGGTTCAATCCGGGAACCTGTTGTAGGGGTCCCATCCTGTTAGCCAATGGCCTTTGGGGCAGCAAGCCCTAAGGCGTGGTCTTGTCTGTATATATGACCACTGAAAAGCTGAAGGAGCCGGGTCTCCTGCTCTTTGCTTTCTCGCTCTTGTAGTTGGACCCCAGGTCCCCTGAGCACGACAAGGCACAGCAGCTGGATCGCAGAAGTGTCTAATCTGTATCAGTAAGTGTTTATCCCCATTTTATACCTAAAAAATTCTTGAGATCTTTTACAGACTCACGTGGTTTTGTGTAACAGGAACCCACAGAAAAACAGCAGGCAGGCCAGGCGGTGGTGGTTCACACCTTTATTTAATCCCAGCACTCAGGAGGTAGAGGAAGTTGGATCTCTGTGAGTAAGAGGGCAGCCTGGTCTACAGAGCTAGTTCCAAGACAGCTAGGGCTGTTACACAAAGAAAAAAAAAAGAAAGAAAAAAGAAAAACAAACAAACCAGGTAGGGTGATCATGAGCTTGTAAGCTCAGCTCTGAAGAACTAGAGACAGGCAGATTCATGAGGCCTGCAACCTAACTGGTGAACGCCAGGCCAATAAGAGACCCTGTCTCAAAGGAAACAGATGGCATTTCAGAGTACGACACTCAACTTCTTCTAAAACTGTCCCTAAGTTTACAGACAGGTTTGTGTTACTCAGTTTTCCGTCTCTGTGGCCTGAGAGAAGTGGCGTGAAGAGAAGATTCATCTTGGCTGAGGGTTTCAAAGACTTCAGACTAGCAAGAGCCCGAGAGGTTTGAGAGAGAGAGACAGAGCAGGCACGGCAGCACTCAGAAGGCTGGGGCAGGAGGATCAAAAGTTCAAGGCCAGCCTGGGCTACACAGTGAGACCCACCAACTGACTAAAGGAGGGAAATCAGCTGAGTTGCATGGAAGAAGCAGACACCAACTAAGTTGCCCAAGGGTCACCAAACTACACAACTGCTTGGGGAAGACTGTGACCATCTCAGCTGCCTGACATAATTTCCAACCTATTGAGCTACCAGAAAACTGTGCCCTGAGCTCCAGGTTTCCAGCTTTCTTGAGCCAGGACTCACAGAGGGGTGGGCTTTGGTGATGCTTCTGTAAGTAGTTCCTAATAAACTCATTGATTCACCATGTTGGACCTCAGTGGTACTCTTACTTCGGTTTGCCGTCAGTTCCCTATCTGGAATGAAGAGATGCCTGTTGGCATCTCCCCAGGAATAATTTTACACCACAACCCATATCTTATATTAATATAAATCACTCCTACATGGCCTTCCAAAGCAGACAGACTTTGGACAACAGCCCCCCATCTTCTCAATTACGAGGTGTTTCTGTTCATTTGTTTCGTTTGGTTTGGTTTGTTCAGACAAGGTCTCACATAGCCCAAGCTAGCCTCAAACTGGCTATGTAGCAAAGAACTCTTGATGCTTCTGCCTCTGCTTATTAAATGCTGGGCTTGCAGGTATATACCCAGTTTAATAAGGCAAGTGGTGGTGGTAGGGGTTGGTTTGAGACAATGCTTCACTATATAGCTCTGAAAGGTCTGGAGTTCATCCTATAGATCAGGCTGGCTTCTAACTCAAATATATATCTGACTCCCACGTGCTGGCATCAGAGGTGTACACCACCATATCCAGCCCTAGTTTTGTTTTGTTTTGTTCTAGATGTTTTTTAAGAAGATTTCTTTTATGTGTGAGGGTATTTTTCCTTCATGTGTGTCTGTGCACCATATTTGTGAAACGCCCACAGAAGACGACATTTTATCCTCTGGATCTAGAGTTATAGACAGTTGTGAGCCACCATGTGGGTGCTGGAAATGAAACCTTGATCTTCTAGAAGAGCAATCAGGGCTCTTAACTGCTGAGCTATCTCTCCAGCCTCACTATCTAGTATGTTTTTTAAGAAAATCATCTTCCTTGTCTCTTGACTTAATTGGACTATTGTAGAGCAGGTAGCTGGTCTTGGTAACAGACCAAGTAATAGAGTATATGATCCTACAGTCTGTCCTGCTCCACCCAGCCCTCAGAGGTTCAGAGGAGGCAGCACCTCCCAGACAGGAGTTGAAAATGCGAAACTATCCCCTCTCTGCTCCATCTCCAGAAGCGACTTCGCTTCCCAAGTTGTATCTGTCTTCCTTTTCATTTCTGTTGTTTGTTGTTTGATTTTTAAATGTACCCCAGGTTCACCTCAAACTGGCAATGCCCCTGCCTCTACTTCCTGAGTATTATCAGGAGAGGAAGCCTGATCTTCCCTTGGGACTACTGCTCATGTGTGGTCATGATCTTGACTTATACTATGGAATTTCAGAGCACGTCATTAAGAGAGCCTTATTAAAAAGAAAAGACAGTATGAACTCAAAGACAGATCTAAGAAGATGTCTTTATTTATTTTATTATTTTTATATTATCCCACCTTTACATGGGCTCCAGGGAATGAACTCAGGTCATCTGGCTTGCATGTTTGAACACCAAGCACTCCTCCTCCCATAGCCATCTCACCTCTAAGTGAGTTAATAGCTATATATTTTATTCTTGTGACTTTTGAAGCTATGTTGCTGAAAAGGTGTGGTTTCTGTTCAGATTCAAAGATTAAGCAAAGTTTCAAAATTAAATTAAACAAGCTGGTTTAACTGATCTCTTTTATCTTAAAGGGTATCTTTTGTATATGAAAGCAAAAGCTGTTTCCCGACATCCGTCGGTCTGATTTATGGATGAGCTAAGAGTGGTAACAGGTTTAAATAAAAGGTCACAGGGTTGAAAACTCGTGCTATGGCCTCAAGCATGGCTAATCCACTCTTTCAGCAAGTTTGAAATCTCTGGCAGAGAAGGGGAGTGTTTTCTCTATGCCTGTCTTCATGGCGGCTATAACAATCATGTCAAAATCCTTCAGTAAGGCTGGAGGTGTAGTGCTGGTACAGCGCTTGTCTAGCCCATGTGACACCTTATTCAATCCACACACCACGAAAGCAACTTAAAAAAAAAAAATTTGAGCAAACCTGAGGGTAAGGGACTCCTTTTCTTTTTCCGGTATTTTGAGACAGGTCTCACTATGTAGCTCAAGGTGGATGTAGTGGAGGCTAGCCCCTCAAACTTTGTATCCTCCTGGCCTGGCCTCCACCCAAGCACTGAGATTTACACTACACCCACCTCCAAGATGTTGTTTCGTTTTGTTTTTAGACTGGGATTCGTGTAGCCCAGACTGACCTCAAACTCAGTATGCAGTGGGGGATAGCCCTGAACCGCTAACCATCCTGCCTCTACTTCCCAAATGCTAGGATTACAGGTGTGCACCACCACAGTTGCCATGTGTCGTTCTGTGTATGTGTGTGCTAGGGATATAGTCTAGGGCCCTGGATGCACTACTCACATGCTCTCTCTACCACTGAGCTACATCCCTAGCCATCCATGTGTCCTTCATGTGTGTGCCCACTCCTACATGTGTGTGTACACATGCATGTGGAGACCAGAGGGAAAACCCAGTTGTCAAACTTCAGGTGCTGTCCACCTTGGGGTTGGGGTGGGCTGTTCGTTTGTTTGTTTGTACATTTTATTTGATTTGGTTTTGAGCCAGGGTCTCTCACTGGCCTGGAGCTCACTAAGTAGGCTAGGCTGGCTTGTCAGTGAGTCCCTGGGATCTGCCTGTCTCTGCTTCCCCACTGGGATCATAAGTGTGTCCACACCGGCATTTTTATATGGATTCTGGGGGTCAAACCGAGGTTCTCACTCTTACATGGCAAGCACTTTACCAACTGAGCCACCTCCTCAGTTCCCATATGTCTTTCTTAATAATAAATTTCAAGAGCTGTGTGACAGGGCACAGGTCGGAATAAAAGCCTGGGAACGAGCATTCCAAATTCTGCCTCCCAGATACTTCGCCCACCATGCCGTAGTCCTGTTAGGAACGCCTGAGTCTGATTCTATCCCTAAAACTCCATCCTGAGGACGTGGCAGCCTCCTCCATCCCACGCCTTACACAATGCATGCTCGCTGAATGGACCAATTATGCTGACCAAGACTGGGAGGTTGTCTCGCCCACCCGTCCTCAGGGTAGTGCATCTGACAGCCATGGGAGGAAATGGTTCAGGCAGAGGTCTAAAGCAAATGACAGAATGAGCCAGTGGGTACAGAGCTCTGCAAATGCTATAGATTTGTATGGCCCCCAACCCCTGCCCCAAGCCACAGATAGGAGGACATCTGTAAGATCTATATGCCTACAAAAGAGACAAAAGTTGGAGAGTCAAGCCACATAGAAATAGTAGAGGTTAAATGCGAGAGTCTCATTCACTCCTTCCGGGTCACATATTCCATTTGAGAAGAGACACTATATAGGCTCTCCTGATAACCACAATGGGCAGATAAGAGAATCCAGTGCTATCCAGAAGACCAGCAAGCCACGGCTAACACCTCTCAACCAGCAGCGTGGGCAAGTGTGAGAGCAGGGCTCCCTGGGCTGGCCCAACCTCTAGTTACTCTGTGGGTGGTCTCCAGCCTCCTGCAACCGCTGCTTCCCAGCCCTCCCAGCTCAGGGCCAGCCTCCTGAGCACCCTGGCAGCCTTCCAGGCCTCCGAGGAATCCACCGCCTCTGCCACAGCGTCATCACCACCATCGCCGCTGCTTCGAAAACGCAATTACAGCAAACAACAGCCGCCTGCCTCGCTTGAGCCTCGCCATCCACACCTGGAGCTAATTAACTTAATTAGGTCTTAATGAGCTACACTGGTCGGAAGGCCTATTTTTACTTAATTATCCACTAATGTGCTTGGCATGAAGGAGTGTGGACCTGGAGAATGGTTCCGTGGTAGCAGTGGCTGCCACCTCCCCTCTACAAAAGGGACACCCAGGAGGAATGTCTGTCTGCCAGGAGTGAGCCCTAAGGACCTGAGAGCCCAGGAGTGGAGGCAAAACAGGGACACGCACACGCACACACCCTGCTCTCTTCCTGGCTACCCTGCTTGAGGAAGGACCCAGGCCCCACTGGGAGGCAGCTGATGGTGGTGTGACAGGCAGGACTTTTGTATTCCAAGATCCCTGTCAAAGAGGACAAAAAGACTCAGCGAGTAATGCCTCTGTCTCCTGCAATGGGGAGGAACAGAGAGGCGAGGGGCGTGCTTGAGGACACACAGCTAACTGGTGGGGATGCAGGTGAGTGACACATTTGAGTGGACATTTTAGGCACAATGAGTAGCCAGGCCTAGTGGTGCATGCCTCCAATCCCAGCTATTTAGGAGGCTGAGGCGGGAGGATCACAAGTTCAGAGCCTGCCTTGGTATTTTAATTTATTGAGGCTCTATCTCAAACATTGTAAAGAAGGCTGGGATGCAGCTCAGTGTTGGAGCTTTCCCCTGGCGTGCATGAGACCTTGGGGTCAACTCCTAGGATGGGGGTAGTGCTTGATGGGATCCACTGAGACACGTGCACACACACACACATATACACATAAATAAAATAAATACTTGTTGTCGGGGTTTCTGTCCTGCCCAGTTCCCACAGTCATTAAGTCCCAAAGAAATCACACAAAGGTCTACATTAGTTATAAACTGATTGGCCCATTAGCTCAGGCTTCTTATTAACTCTTATAATTTATATTAGCCCATTATTCTTGCCTATGTTAGCCACATGCCTTGGTACCTTATTCAACAAGGCAGTCACATCTTGCTACTTCTGTGGACTCTGAACCAAGCTTTCCTCTTCCCAGAATTCTTCTTTTCTCATTGACCCACCTCTACTTCGTGTCTGGTTGTCCCACCTATACTTCCTGCCTGGCTACTGGCCAATCAGCGTTTATTTAAAATATAACTGACAGAATACAGACCATTGTCCCACACCAAATACTTAAGATTTGTTTTTGTTGGGGCTGGAGGGATGGCTCAGCAGTTAAGAGTATTAGCTGCTCTTCCAGAGGTCCTAAGTTCAATTCCCAGCAATCACATGGTGGCTCACAACCACCTGTAATGAGATCTGGTGCCCTCTTCTGGCCTACAGGCATACATGCAGGCAGAACACTGTATACATAATAAATAAATCTTTTTTAAAAAAGATTTGTTTTGTTATTTTTAAGTGTGTGAGTGTGTGCATGCACGCATGTGTGTGTGTGCATGCGTGTGTGTGTGTGTGTGTGTGTGTGTGTGTGTGTGTGCGCGCATTAGATATCAGCACATAAGTGCAGGTTACCAAGGAAGCCAGAGAATTGGATCCCCTGGTAGGGAAGTTACCGATGATGCAGCCACCTGGTATAGCCGCTAAGGGTTGAACTCCAGTACTCCACAAGAGCAATATGTGCTCTTAACAGCTGAGCCATATCTTCAATTCCAAATAAATCTTTATTTACTTAATGTGAGTGTGCCTGCATGTTTGTGTACCACATGTGAACAGTGCCCAAAGAGTCCAGAAGATGACATCAGATCACCTGAAACTGGATTGTGAGATGCCATGTGGCTGCTAGGAATCAAACCTCTGGCCTATGCATGCCCCAGCATAGGCAAGCACCCCCCCACCTGTACACAAATATACACACAAAAAAGCAGGGCCAGGAGGTGGTGGCTCATGCCTCTAATCTCAGCACTCAGGAGGCAGAGGCAGGCAGATCTCCTTGAGTTCAAGGCCAGCCTGGTCTACAGAGTGAGTTCCAGGACAGCTAAGGCTACACAGAGAAACCCTGTCCTGCAGAGGGGTGGGGGGGAGAGCAGGGACCTCCCTATTGTCCTAGGGACACCCTCTTTGCACCCATCCGGTCTTGATTCTGCTGGAGGCCTCCAGCTCACTAACTCACTTGAATCTCTGGATTCTGGAACTAGATGGAGACCACAGTCCTACTATAGAGCAACATGTCTCTGCCTAAAAATGAAATAAAGCCCTCTCTTCAGGGCAGCCAGCTCTCCCGAACTCCAGACTTAAATCTAACTAGGGATTTCTCAGTACCTCAAGCCCCATGCATGCCCCCTACCCCAGGCAATTCCAAACCTAACATGAACAAGTCAGAAACTCCGATTTCTCAGGCACCAGCCTGCTCTTCCCAGAATCAGCCTCTTCTGAAAATGGCCACACCATTTCCTTGCTTGCTCAAGCCAGGAACTGAAGTGCTGCCCTGGATCGGCCTCTGGCACACACCACAGCCAGCCCACCCAGAAGTATCTTTGGTCCTGCCACTAAATAATAGCCACGAATGTCAGGTTCCTACCACTTCCCCAGAGGTACTCAGTCCTCAAAATCCTCTGGCAGCTCCATCACATGCAGAATAAAGCCCAAAGCCCTTCTCAAAAGCTGCTAAGTCCTAGCCTGCCTCTTTCACCCAGCCCCCTACTTTCCATTCTTCTTGCCAAACTCATATGAGCTGTCTTTGGTACCTCAAAAGCCTTGGGGCCTTTGCATTGACTGCACATTCTCCTAACTGGCAAAGCAAGGCCTCTCAGGAGCCGACATTCCTGCCCCCATGCCATCTGTTCCTCAACCTCAGCCTCCCTTCTGAGCTGGTCCTCACTTCCTTGGCAGGAAATCCCATGGGAGCCATGGCAGACTGGGCTGGATGTTCAGGACCTTCTGGGGCTCTGGCCATATGTAGGCATGGGCTCTGTAGCCTCCTCCTGTTCTCAAAAAGTGAATTTTGTCATATAATCTCACAGATGATGTCCTGGTCTTAATAAAAATCTGACCACATAATGGAGTTTTAATTTTGTTGACTATTGCCAGCAACCCGGATGGTCTGATTACCCACCTGCTTGAGGGTCAGGCTCCCTGGGGAGACAGTTCCAACCAGTAATTAATTCCCTCTGTCCTTCTGAACTGTAGAATCCCCATCTTCCTTCTATGTGGAGGCCACCTACGACATACACATACTCGGTGGGAATCTTCCTGGCAACACCTCTAGTCTGTTAGTCCCTGTTCTCACCTGAACATCCCGCCTGTGTGTGGTCCGTGATGGGACACAGTGCTGTGTGAGAGACCCCGACCTGCAGGGACAAGGCAGAGACTGGGACTTAGCTCTGGGCTTCACTAGGGCTTGCTTGCTGTCTGTCCTCCCACCTAAGAAATGAAGACATTGGGGCCACTCCACTTAGCAGGAGGGTCTAGGAGGCACGGCATGAGCCAGGAGGTACCCTGTGAACCTCTAGTAATGTCATTGAATCGCTACTGAGGGGGAGGTAGAGAGCTGGAGGCTGTAACTACCAACTAGCCTCTGAGAAGATGGAGGGAGGCTGAGGATGTCCGAACCTGAGGGCCAACTAGTGACTGAAGACAGCCATGTTCTCTCTCAAGGACAGGAGCCCATCGGG
>PVIU01017113.1:22500-42709 GCA_004026605.1 Ondatra zibethicus
TAAGTGAGAACGGTGGCACAGAAAAGCTGCCAAGTGGCCTTGTGCCTGCCCTGTCCTTCATGAAGTTGTGGGAAAGGTTCCAGAGTTGGGGGCTAGGGCAGGCCTCCAGCAGCTTCCCTCCCACCTCAGGGCTAGACGGTGTCTGCCTCTCAAGTGTGCCCAGGTGGTTTGGCACGGCCATTCGCTCTCCCAGCTCCACTCCGCCTGCCTGCCTGCCTGCCTGCCTGCTTGCTTGCCTCCACAGACATATGCTACAGCTCCACACCCAGGAAATACCACATGCTCACTTTTCGGTGGGCAAACCT
Source organism: Ondatra zibethicus (assembly GCA_004026605.1). Classification (NCBI taxonomy): domain Eukaryota; kingdom Metazoa; phylum Chordata; class Mammalia; order Rodentia; family Cricetidae; genus Ondatra; species Ondatra zibethicus. The sequence continues at coordinate 22,806 of PVIU01017113.1, forward strand.
CCTTCCCGCTCTTTCACGTTCCTCCGAGGACTACAGTCCCAATGCAGCTCACCCGACCCCAGCCAGGTCTCAGGATGCCAGTAGGTGACATCCACTCAGTCATTCACTGCCTGTGGAGGCCTGCATTCATTCCACACATGATCTGAGAGCCACTGGTTTGGCCCCAGCATAAGAGACAGAGTCACTGAGCCATCCTTTCAAAAGTAGGCAATTTATTTAACCAACTGGGATGGGGATGGGGGGGCTGTACAAATGCACGAACTGCAAGCATATAAAGAAGGAGAAGATGGACACAAATACTAACAGTTGAATAGTAAGAATAGTTGAGGGCTGGAGAGATGGTTCAATGGTTAAGAGCACTGGCTGCTCTGGCAAAGGACTCGGGTTTGATTCCCGGGACCCATATGACAGTTCATAACCATCTGCAACTCCAGCTCTAGGGATCTATTATACTCTTCTGGCCTCCATGTACGCCAGTCACACATGTGGTCCACAGACATACATGCAGGAGCTGTTGTTTGAAAAATCAAAACAGAGCCAGGTGTGGTGGCACACCTTTATTCCCAGCACTCAGGAGGCAGAGACAGGCAGATCTCTGTGATGTCAAGGCCAGTCTAGTTTACAAAGCGAGTTCTGGGACAGCCAGAGTCATTACACAGAAAAACCCTGTCTTGAAAAAAAATAAAAAAAAGAATAGTTGAATAAGCTAACACAATGCCTTGTATCTATAATGCCAGCACTGGAGAAGCTGAGGCAGAAGGGCCACTGCAAGTTCAAGGCCAGCCTTAGCTACATAGCAAAACCTGGGCTACAGAGTGTGACTCTGTCTCAAAAAAATATATAAATATATCCCCAACCGGGCGATGGTGGTACACACCTTTAAGCCCAACACTTGGGAGGCAGAGACAGGTGGATCTCTGTGAGTTCGAGGCCAGCCTGGTCTACAAAGTAAATTCCAGGATAGCCAGGACTGTTACATAGAGAAACCCTACCTCAAAAAAATAAAAACTATATGGGTATCATGCATACTGTTCTTGTTCTGGCAACTTTAAGTTCTAAATAATTCATGAATAAAAAGTAAATTAAAATAGCAGACATAATTGTGCATGCCTGTCGGCTAAGACAAGAAGACTTCAAGTCCAGCCTAGACTGCATAGGGAGTCCCATACCAGCCTAGCTGCTTAGTAAGTTCCTATCTCCAATAAGAATAACAACGATGGTGATGGTGGTGATCACAAGGATGAAGACTATGATGGCCGGGAGCCGCAGAAGAGGCTCAGTAGGTGAAGCATTTGTTGGGCAAGCATGAAGATCAGAATTCAGATGCCCAGGATCTGAGTAAAAGCCAGGGGTGGCTATGAGCCTAGAATCCCTGCAACTGGGAGGCAGACACAAGTGAATCCCAGGGACTTGCTGGTTACCCCACACAAGGACGGGGCATGCAGTTCAGTAGTAGCATGCTTGCCTTTCATATGCAAAGTCCGGGTTCCAGCCCTAACGCTAAAAATTATTGTTATGCTATCATCGTCATCATCATAAAGTAATGAGGAAGGAAGAAAAGTCTTTTCCTTTCTTGAGGCTCCAGCTTCCTGGAGAAGACTTTTGTGACAGCCAGGTGATGCGACCCTGCTGGGTGGAGCTTGAGGGCTAACTCTCCCCGCAGCCACCACCATAGCTTCACATGCTCCATCCTCTTGCTCCAGAAAAAGACTCTGAGGACGTTCAGGGTGGACAAGAAGAGAACTTTCTTTGGTGGGCATGTGCAGGAGGAAAGGCAGCTGGAACTCCAGCACTTCAGACCCAGGAGGGGAACTGATTGCTACCTAGGCCCCCTCACCTCCCTCCACCAGCATTAACACACGCTGAGCCCAGCCGGCCAAGGCGACTTTCCCACGCAGTGTCCTTGCCTGTCACAGCTGTGTTGGGCAGCAAGGGGGTGACAGCGAAGATCATCAGTTCACCTGTCTGCATTAGGCAACCCAAGACGCACATGGGGTGGAGGGGGAGGCCTCAGGTCCAGGTGCCTCTGTGAGGAAGCGGTCTGCGTCCACTCCTTACTGCCTCTTCCCCTGCTTTGGGTCCCCATCACTCTGCTTCCTCCATATGCCCACCATCCTCTGCTCCTCCCATGGGGCCCCTCGGACTCCCTCCGGATGAACTGTCTCCTCCCCTTCCCCTGTCAAAGGCATTGACACCAGCATCCTGATGTGTGGTCAGTCGTGGAGTGTGGGTTAGGGTGCTCAGAGCTCCCAAAGAAAGGGAGCCCTGCCTTTTCCTCCCAGACCCTGGACCTTGAGGGGTCACTCCAGCCTGGGCAGCCGAGTGAACCTGCCGGAGATTCGGGACACTCCTCTGTGTGCTCAGGGCCCGTGCACCTGCGGTCAGCAGGGGTCCTACTCCTCCCCTCAGACACCTTTGTTCTCAAGCCTTTGTGGCTGGCCCTGGCCTCCCAAGCCAGCCCACCAGCCCTTGTCCTTTGCCTGGCAGGTCTCTCTCCCAGCCATCCCCCCCTTTCTTGCATAGCTTTTTACCCATTCAAGTCTCAGATGAGAACCTGGCATGGGACGGGGTGGGACCCCTCCGCTCACTGCAGTCCTTCCTCCCCCAATGCTCCTTCTTCTGCCCACATCCCCTTACTTGCCCCAATCCCCTCACCCAGTTCTTGCTCCCCGCCCTCCCCTTTCCTCTTGGCCTGGCCCCATCCCCATTTCCTCTTCCCTCCTTTCTTGGCCCTCCAGTTGGGGAGTCGAGTCGGTCTTTCTCTCGGCAGAGGCAGTAGTGGCTCGTTGTCCTCCCCTCTCTCCTCACCCTCTCCCTTCTCTCTTCCCCCTCCAGCCTCCACTCCTCACTCCTCGCCTGCTCACTCACCCTCTCCCTCTCCCGCTGCCCCCCCCCCTTTCTCCCCCACCTCTTTGTTTCAGCTGAGAACCGGCTCCTCGGGACAGTTCCCACACTGCAGAGCCTCTGGTGAGGAGACAGCGCCACTAAGGTAAGCTGGGGGTTCGGGGACACAGGCGCGGGGCAGTCGAAACCCTGGGGGCGTGAAGGTGGGGACAGTGGGCAGTCCGGGCCACATCACTTCTCTGCCCAGGGCAACGGAAGCAGCAGAGTGCTAGCCGCAGGTGCCCTATCGGTCAGCAAAAGCAGGATGGGAGGAAAGGGCTAGCTAGGAGCTGGCAGGCTGTCCTTGCCCTGGTACCCAGCTCCTGCTGATGGCCCAAGACTGAGAGAAACCCTGGGAGACCCGACAGAGTGAAGGGGGAGGCTGGGACACCCAGAACAGCGCACCCCTGAAGGTTTGAGTCTACGCCCAGTCCTCCCGGCCTCTAGCTGGGCTGCAGCTAGGAGATTGCCAGGGGGCATCACCCGCACTAACCGGGTTGTGACCCTCACAAGTGCCTGTCCCGGGGTTGGTTGTGGGTCGGAATGTGCTGGGGCTGTTTCTTCTGCCCAGGTGGAGGGGGGCGGGGCAGAGCTCTTTCCCCTATCACCAGCTCCCGGGTTTCCTCCAAGGTACTGACCCTCCGACTCACAAAGCCATAGGAAACAGGAAAGGTTTCCCTTCTCAACGAGTCTTTGACCAGCTCCCGCCCAGACACGGTGCCAAGCACAGCATTCCCCAGAGTTGCAAACGGCATCTGAGGCCAGGGAACAGATGTTCCCGCAATTGACTCGCTGGGACTGGGAGGGACAGAAAGGTGTCGGGTTCTGTGGGAAGGGTGGGGGGAGGAGGGAGGAGGCAGGTGGAGAAAGAGCCCTGGCTCTTGAGTGAAGCTACAAGTGCACTTTCTGGGACAACCTGGAGCCCTCACAAGAAGCTTTGCGCCTAAAGCTGGGTGGTGAGCGGGAGTGGACAGAAGGGACAGGGTCTGAGCCGCCCTGCCCCTTTCTCAACTGGGGCTCAGGGCTGGTTCTGACTGGGTCCAAGACTGAAAAGTTCATAGTCCCAAGAGCTCTGCTGGTTGCAGGAGAGCCGGAAAAGGATAGGAGAGTGGTGATCCACAGGGGACCTTCCCAATGGGGTGCATTCTGGGGGGCCCTCAGGCTGCCTGTTTGGGATAGGACCAGATCCTACAGCTCCCGAAACACCCAGGGCTAGTAGTGGACCGGATCATGAAGGTGGATATGATCCCGAATCAGAGTTACTAGGGGTGGTGGCCTAAGGACTGAGCACCTAGGGCACACACTCACAGAGGTTCATTCTTCCTCCCCCTTGTCCAGAATTTCATTTTAGCGGAGCAGCAGCTGCTGCCACCGAGCCTACCACCACTGCACCCAGATGGAGCTGGTGTAGCTACTATAGACCAAATACTCACTTTCGGCCCACACCCTCCAGTCACTGCAGGCCAGCCTGAGCCAAAGGGAGGGAGGACAAGCAAAGCCTCGGGACCTGCACGAGTGGTTACCTAAGAGGCCTAACCCTTAGGTATCCCTGCCTCTTGGGGAAAACTATCCCTCCCAGGCTGGGGACAGCTCATTGAAGCTCTATCTCCTGTCTGCCTAAGTCACTGGGTGTTAGGGTTCACCCCTTCCACCCACATGGACAACCCATCTCCTCCCCTAGCATACTCCAAATCATAACCCAGCCTGGGGTCAAGCCAGCCATCTCCTCCCTACCTGGGCCTATGTTCCTCATACATGAACCAAACTCAGAGGGAGGCAGGCCTCCCTGCCTTTTTTTCCTGAGACATCAGGGGACCATCTTCCTGCAAGACAGGCAGCTGACTCGCACTCCAGCTAGCCCCCCTCAGCTCCTGGACCTCCCGTAATTCAAATACCATCCCTGAACTGGAGACATAGCTCAGTCACAGACACTCCCAGACACATACACACCAAGAAGGGAGGGACTGGAGATGTAACTCAGTTGGCAGAGTACTCAGCTACCATTCAAGAGGCTCTGGAATTTGATCCCCAACACCACATAAAATTGCGATGACGGCACACATCTGCAATCCCAGGACTCATGAGCTAGAGAAAGGGAGGTGGAGAAATTCAAAGTCATCCTTGGCTATATCTCAAGTTCCAAGGCCAACCTGAGCTATATGAGACTCTGTCAAAAAAAAAAAAAAAAACAGCTAACGTCATGCTAATGTTAGAGGACACAGGTGGCAGGTGGCTTGTTTGGCCTCAGGGCATGAACACCAATGTCCTGCTGGCTCTAATCTTGGCCCTTTCTGGCAAGAAGAAGGCCTCTCTAAACTGAGATCTCCTTACAGGTATCTTTGGAAGATACTAATATCTAAGATTTTTTTACAGATTTTTAAAGACTTTTAATTTTTATTTTATGTATATAAGTGGCTTGCCTGCATGTATGTGCGTATGTATGTATGTGCATCACATGTATGCCTGGTGCTCAAAGAGACCAGAAGAGAGTGCTGGGTCCCTAGAACTGTAGTTACAGACAGTTGGGAGCTGCCATGTGGAGGCTAGAAACTGATCTCAGGCCCTCTGGAAGAGCCACCATCTCTGCAGCCCCATCTATCTAGCCCTTTTTCCCACGTTCTCTCCCCGAGCTTCCCGTTTGCATGGAGCTTTTGCATAGAGATCCACCTGCTACAGATAACCCACCCACCAGAGGTAAGCAGGGCACAACACTGTCTACAACAGAAAAGGAGGAATGAAAGGTAACGGGGCCAGGACAAGGGTCTAGAACTGACTCCCACTCTAATGTGCCTTCCGGGTCACTTAGCTGCCATTCTAGTGAAATTTTTATATGAACACAGACTCCCATACCCTCTAATGGATACACTAACCATACAGTCTCTCTACCTCCCACATCCTCAAGGCATTCCCAAGGACAGAGGGGTTCATTTATTCCCAAGGATGTTTGAACCAGGGCTTTCATCTTGATTCCAAAGAGGGCATCTAAAGAGTTGCCAATGAACTGGGTGTGTGGTACCTTTAATCCCAGCACTTGGGAGACAGAGGCAGATGGATCTCTGTAAGTTGAAAGTCAGCCAGGGTTATATAGTGACCCTGTCTCAAAAAAATAAAAATAGAACAGAGTTGCCAAGGCTAAATGAAGGCTACAGGGATGAGGCCATAAGGTGAGGGAGGAAGGGAGGAAGTGCTGGAAGCCACATGCTGTGCCTCTCCGCCTGGAACCCTCCCACCTTCTCACAAACCTTCATTCCCTGCCCTCTTGCACGAATCCTGCCACGTCCTCTTGGCTTTGCCCCCTGCTAAAATCTTCATGAACCGTGCCTCTGTTATCAGAGTAAGGTTAACTCCCCCACAAGGCTCTTTGTCATCCTACATCTGCCGGCCTTTAAAGTCTCCTTGCCCACAACATCCCCAACATTCTAACTACACCAAACTGCCTGCACCGGGAATGGAGCAGTGGCTGCTCAGTGGCTGGTTGGAGGTTGCACTGAATACACACGCCTACGCATGCGCACTCAGGTGTGTGCGCACCTTTATGTAGAAGTCCACCATTTACGTGCATGGGGTTTCCTACCAGATCACTCACCACGCTGCCCTTCCATCCACAAAGAGACCAGCAAATCTGCTTTAGGGATCTCTGAAGAGACTAAGTATGGTCACATGACCATCCTCCAACCCCTAAGGGACAACAAGGAAAGCAAAGGTACATCCCCTATAGGACTCTGCCTGAGCCTTAGGTTGGCCCCAGGGTATCTGAGCCCCAAAAGGCAACAGAGAACTACCAAAAAGGTACAAACCAGGCTCTTGTGCTGGGCCTGGGACTAACTTGCTCTACCGTTCCAGAGAGACCATCTTCTCTCATTCTCCAGCTACAGGACAAATGGGTTTAGCTAAGCTGACCCCAAAAGGCTCTCCAGACCCACAGCTCATGCCAAGGTCTAAGAGGAGGTCTAATGAGGAGGCTTTAAAACAAGGAGGGCTGGACACCCTCGTGGAACAATCCTCTAGCATCAGCACATGAAGATGAAATGGAGACTTGGGCAGCAAAAACCTGAGTCAGGAGAGATGGCAGCCAAAATCCAAAGGAAGGGAGTACTTTCAATAATCCATAATTGATAATACTCATGTGTATTTAGCCATTTATTCATTTATTTTACTTTTCAGTGCTGGGAACTGAACTAGGACTTCACACATGCTAGAATAGCAAGTACCATTGACTATATTCCCAGGCTTCTCTTTAAAGTTCTTTGAAATGGGATCTCACTTAATTGCCTAGGCTGGCCTTGAATTCTCTCTGTAGCTCAGGCTAGTCATGAACTCTCAGTCCTCCTGCCTCTCAAGTACCTTGGGATATACAGGCCTGTGCCACTAGGCCCAGCTACATAATTGACATTGATGAAGGGGAAAAGGTCCCACTGAGCACTAACTGTGGGGGATTTGAATATTTTCATCATCTAGACTGACCAAATAGATAGGTGAGCAAATACAGTGAGTTAAGCCCACCTCTAAGGGGGCCAATTCAGACCCTGGCCCCGACTCTGAAAGCATACAGAGAGACCAAGGTAGACAAGGGGAGCTCCGGCAAGTTCTGCCCATATGTAAAGCCCTCAACAGACAATGGTGGCAGCCATACCCACAAGTGACCCTACTCTGAAAAGCACCTGTAGGACTGCAGATGCATTCTGACACCAGTGTCCTGTGCCCACATGCTCACCACACAAAGGCAAGTCCTTGGTCCCCGGCCCTCTTCTCTTGAAGCTCTTGCCTACAACTTGGTGTCCAACGGGAATACATTCCCATGGTCAAGGATACAGAGACAGGACCTCTCTAGCAGATGCCAGAACACCAGTGTAAAGACAAAATCCCCTGGGACTTTGACCCTCTATACCAGGAAAGAAAATGGTACACACCATCCCACTTCCCTAAACCTCTCTGGTCCTCAGAGCCAGCTTGCCATGCCTCCCTCTCTCCCCATACCTGGAACATGCAGGATCTAGGTCTCTGCATCATGATCCAATTGCTAGCCAGACTGTCCAGAGCCCATGGTGAAGGGCGGCTCTTCCCAGGACACCTCAGCTCTTACCTAGGGCCCCACACACCCTCACAGTGGAAGAAGGGCCCATAGGAGCAGCCCCAGGCCTCACTGTTCTCTATGGCTTTTTATTCCTATGTGATTCTACTGCTCACTCATATAGGGATTGGAGCCGTGGCGCACGGTGAGGAAAGTCAACGGAGAGCTCTGATTCTGAGCAAGGAAGCTCAATGGCAGCCCGACCAGGGGCTGCAGAACAACCCAAGGGACTCACTTCTGACAGCTGTGACAGGACGGGGTGAAGGACTGTTGAACCCTACTACTCGAGTCCTGGGGACACGTACTGAAATGCTGGCACCAGGACCCCTGGCTGTGTACCCAGTACACATGGAACATGGCATGTACAGAACATGGCATGTACAGGACATGGCATGTACAGGACATGGCATGTACAGGACATGGCATGTACAGGACATGGCATGTACAGGACATGGCATGTACAGGACATGGCATGTACAGGACATGGCATGTACAGGACATGGCATGTACAGGACATGGCATGTTGAGCCTGGGGAAATGGGATGGATATGAGAGAACAAGCTTAATGTCCTGCAGCCTGAGGAACCCTGGTAAAGAGAGGGTAAGACAAAGGATGAAAGCTAAGAGTCGTCTGAGTACTGAAGGAATATCCTTGGTAGCAAGTAGAAAAATTGCTACCCAGCCAGGCTACAGCAGGAGAGGAGAAACCATGGCCAGGTTGCCACAGGGAGTCATGGTTGAATAGGTAGCAGTCTTTAAACCTGTTATGCTCACCCACATTGAGGCTGCTAGGGGCCATAGACAACCCTCACAGATTCCCATCAACAGACCCTGGTGTGCCCAGCAGAGAAGGGGGTGAGAAACTCTGGAGATACTGGTACCAGCGCTAGGCCCACACCATGTTCCCCTTCCCAGCAGCTACTCAAAGCTCTGCAACAGAGAAGAATTGAGAGAAGGTGAGCGGAGACCCCCACAACATGCTCCTTTTTATTTTCAGGCTCCCTAGCTTCACTCCATGGAAGAAACAGGCTAAGACCTGGACAGATGGGGTCCTGGGGAGAAAATAAGGACTGGGGGCTTGCCAAGGAGCTTCTTCTGGGCCTCAGAGCTACCTGCTGACATGACAGAAAGTAGCGGGGAAGAATCTGGTCGGGTGAATGAATATGGAGAAGATTGAGGGAGGTGGGTGGAGCAGTAAAGAAGCCAGGCTAAGGGAACAGGAAGTCCCAAAGCACAATGAGGCCCTGGGAACCAGCCCTGGATATTCCCAAGAGACCCTGCCCTTGTAAGCTCCTTATATACTCTCAAATATGAGCTATGCCATCACTGAGGACGAAAAATCAGGAGGTGGACATCCATGACATTGGTCCCTGTCAACCCTGTATGCAGCAAGTGCGTTCCACCCTGGAGGCTGCAAAAGAAGGTGTAGGAGTCATTGTGGGAGAGGACAGTGGCTATGTCCAGGCCTTCAGCAGAAGCCTGGCTGACAAGATCAGACATGACCCAGGCCCCAGCCACCTTTGTAGGCCCATCCTGCCCATCAGTGCCTCCACTCAAAAATAGCACATCAATAGGCCCCAATGGCTGTGTGCCCAGCTCTGTTCCCACGCGCAGGGCCAGTTCTTGGTTCCGACCACCCTTGCCAGATCCCTGCAGCTGCACTGTGGGCTCACCACCAGCCAGGAGGCAGACTGGGCCTTTAGCCTTTGCCACAGCTTCCAGAGCCTCCTCCAGCTGCAGGTCTGGGAGCTGGAGCTCAGCTGCCAGCTGATAGAGTTTTGCCTCTTCCTCCAAAAGATGCCCAGCTATGGGTGAAGTGAGATGGGCCGCAGCCACCCGGGCTAGCAGCCCATAGAATTGGGCCACACTTTTTACATCACCCTGCATGGCTGTGCTCAGCACCATGGCATGGTAGCCCAGCACCTCAGCTTGCCTCTGAGCTTCAGCCAGTGCCAGAGAATTAGAGCCGATGATCACATTGAGGACATGACCACAAGCATGTGGCCCGCGGGGGTCAGAGTCAGCTCGAGAGAGCACAGTCTTCACAGAACGTGGCAGAGCAGCACGAAGACCATAGCGATTAAGAATATGCAGGCAATCTTGCACATTGTGGTCACTGGCTACAGTAGGGCCGCTGGCGATCACCTCCAAAGGGTCCCCAATCACATCTGACAAGATGAGGCTTACCACCTAAATAAAGGACACAAAATAAGGCTCAATCTTGACTTCTCTATGTCCCAGGGCCCTTACAAACAAACTGGTCCTAGGTGTACACCGCCTGGCATGCTTCCTTACCTTCTTACCGCCTTTGGCCTCCTCCCAGGACTTCCCCGTTGAGGCCCCTGCCAACTTGTACGTTAGACTTAGCTTTCATTTCCCTGTCACCTGTGGGGAACCCAGGGCTGAAAAAGTGATGAGTGCACCTGAGCAGGATAGGCAGCCTGAGCCAGCCCTCCACCCTTCAGCTGGGACAGGGCCTTCCGGATGGTATTCAGCTCCTGGATTGTGGCTCCACGGGCTGCCAGCAGCTTGGTGAGCATCTGTTTCTCCTCCAGTGTGACAGGTGGGATGGGAGCAGGCAGCAGGGCGGAGCCCCCACCTGTAGAAGCAGCGAGAGTGTTGGGGAGAAGAGAACCAGGTAGACGGCACGGGAAGTGGACTAAGACGATGGAGTTACGGTGCCCCCCTGTGGACACGGAGTGAAGTTGTTCCCCTAGCTGGGGTACTCCAGATCCCAGAAGAAGCTAGGAGGGCTGGTGATACAGCTCAGTAGGAGAGTGTTTGCCTAGCCAGTGTGAAGCCCTAAACTCAATCCCCCGCACCAAAAAAAAAATTATACACTCTTTTTAAAGCATGGACTAAGGGCGAGCAAGGAAAAAAAAAACAGCAAACAACCAAAGAGAGTTCTGTGGGGGCCGGAAACTCAGTTCAGTTTGTGGAGCCCAGGTGACACAGTTGCATACAGCAACATTTTCCAAAGGTTCTGACATGTGCTAGTGTGCCCTCACCATCAAAGTTCAGGAGAAATGACTACCCTGACACCACCCACAAGGCACCCTCTAGGCACCTCACCGTTTCCCTTGGTTCCAACTTTGCCCTGTGACCATGGAGGCTCAGATGAACTTCTCAAGGATCTGGTATTTGGGGCACCCCCTGTCAGCTGGAACCCACACCTGAGATGAGCACAAGCAGCAGGTCATCGGCTGTGAGCCCCTCTGCCAGCTGCTGGATGGCCCGGGCAGCCCGCAGTGCATCGCGATCCGGTAGGTTGTCCTCTGCACCCTCAAACACCTGGATGCGGCTGTGTGGCTTCAGCAGCATCTCTCTGAGGAGAGAGCAGACAGGGAAGGATGGGGTGTGCTCCTCTCCTCCCACCTGACTTCTCAGCTATACAGGGAGAGTGACACTGAGAGAGATTACCCACAGCGCGGATCTTGAAACCAGGCCAGACCCAGGAGATGGGGAGGCCAAAGAGAAACAGAGAGGTTTGCCTTCAAAGGGCAGTAGAGAGCAACCTTCCACCCCCCATAAATTCTTACTGCTTTCCAGCGTGCTCCATAGCAGCTCGGATCCCCTTGGGAACGCTGATCACACCCTGCACAAGATGCTGGCCCAGTAGCTCCTCGGCTGCAGCTGCCATGCCCAGTACAGCCTTGCCGAAGCCCACTAGGTAGAGGTTTTCCCGTAGCTGAAAACTCCGGTCCCGCACCTTCAGCTGTCTGCCACTAGGATCCAAGGACAGCGCCCTTTGCAGCATGGGGCCTGGCTGCACAGCACCCACGGCATTCTCAAATAGCTGCCGTGCCTGTTCTGCCAAGGCCATACCACTGGACATCCGGGCCACTGGAGGACCCCAGAGGAGTGGACGTGATGGAGCTCGGAGGACACAGGGCAGGACCTGGAGGGCTGCAGCCATGCCCCCGCTTCTCTCAGCACAGCCTTGTATCCATAGCTGCCTAAAGAGGGAGAATGAGCGAGGCCACACACAGAACCCCACCATCATGGCCACCCTGCTAAAACCTCAGGCCTGGTGGACTCCACAGCCATGACTGCAAGAGTGAGCCACCTGAAATGAAAGCTAAGAATTCATGAAGCCTGCAGGCAGCCTGACATTACTCCAGTCCTGCAAGCCCAGCCCTGATGCCCAGCCACGTCCTCTTCCTCTGTAGGCCACACACCATTCTAGACACTCTGTCCCAAGTCCAAAGTTCCTATTCAGTGGACCCTCCTCCTGAGCCACCTCCTCTGGCTGAGAGTTAATCATTCACAAAGGCAGCTATTCCTCCCAGTGGTCCCCTGCACCACCCACTCTTTTTCCACAACCTCTGATTCTAAGTTCTCACACCAAGGCAGTGCCCCTTTCTGGCATTTCTGTCTTATCTTTTTACCATTTCTACTGCCAGAAAGAAAGAAAAGAAAAGAGAGAAAGGTTGTTGGTTGTCTCACCAACTGACCCCAAGCCCACTGACCTCTAGCCTGCTCTATTGCATTAGCTCACAAGACTAGTCTGGAACTGCTGGTTCTATGTAGAAAGGCTACAGGCTATCAGTGCACACAACCTGAGGATTCTCAGCACTCAAGACCAGTTCATCAAAAGGTCCAGGTACAAATCAGAAGTAGCTACAAAACTGGACTCAAGGTGAGCCCTTTGGCAAGTCCTCAGGTCATATGCACGTGGACATGTGCTATGAGGCTCAATCTACAGCACAGATGCCCTTCAACCCACACAGCTGGACGGGGCCAGCCTTGCCAGGAACACCCCTTTCTGGCTCCATAATAGCAAAACAAGCTCTGAGTTACACCACTCACAGCAGAAACAGCCCAGTGCTGGAGCAGGCAAAGGCCAGGCTCCTAACTATGCCCAAACAATCATTTTCCCACTGGACAGAGTGAAAAACAGAAAAGGGCTTGGGGTAAAGGTCAGGCAGCTATACAGGGACAATGAAACCAAAGGACTCATCTGTTTAAAAAAAAAAAAGTATCTAAATTTGGGGATAGAGGAGTACTGGAGACTGAACCCGGGTTTTGCATGTGACAAGTATGCACTCTACCACTGAGATAGATTAATGCCCCTGAAAAAGATACTTACTAGAATAAATGCCTACCTACCATTATGCTGGAAGACAACTGTATCAGTAAGCGTGGCTAGAAGAGGAAGTAGTCTAGGAATTGGGATGCTAGCTTTTTAAAGTGGGTAGTATCAAGCTGAGCTCATTTGCAAAGTGAAATGAAATTAAGCCTAATTCTTTCAGGGAACTTGAAAAGTACAGTTCTGTGGGAGAGACACCCCTGTCGTGCGTGAGTCATGGAGGGCTGATACTTGTTCGCCTGACACCTCAGGCTTCCTGATTTTTCTGTCCAATGCAACAGAGAAAACTCCAGGTAACAATTTATCCCCCTCCTAAATAACGTGCAACTTCCAGACCTGTGCCAGTTAGCCGTGTAGCACACAGCTAACTTTCAATAATAATAATAATAATAATAATAATAATAATAATGTGTTGTGAAAGGAATATACACGGCACCCACCTTGGTATGTCCAGTTTTCAAGTAAGAGATCCCAAGGGTTTGGAGCTAAACGCATCTTAGCTAAACACACAATGCTCCGCACTAGGTGAACTTAGTCTATCTCACAAAGGAACAAAAGCCTAAAGGATCCCTATTAGACTCCAGGACAAAGTAATGCTCAAGATCAAAGTTGCCAGATAAAACGCAGGGCATTTGTTGAAATTTTTTTAGTATAAATATGATCAGTACATTTGGGATTATTTGTAACTAAAAATTACGTTGTGGTGAGCTGAAATCTAATTGGACGACTGGCCATTTCAATTGCCAAATCCCCAACTCTTTTTAAGACACTACACCTTTCCAGCTCCGGAGCACTCCAATTGCTAAATGAGGAAATGGGAAGATCAGCCTTGACTCCTCCCGGAACAAGCTGGGGTTGACATCACTTCCGGATTTGGCCAACCGCCAGGTTACCGGAAGTGACGTCACCAGATGTTGGCGGCCTGTGATCTTCGCAAGAGAAATGATTGCCGCACAATGCTAGGTGTCGAAAAAAATTAAGGGGCTGCTGTCGCCTGGATTCGCCTCCGTCCGGGTCAGGAATGACTTCCAAGGTCCATGTATATCCTTGAGACACAAACTTACCTTTCTGCCGCGTCCAGCGCTGGAGACCGGAAGTACTCTGGGTGGGTGGGGATTCATCCGGAAATGGCAGATCTGGGGTCACCCTAGAGACCAGGATCGTGACTTAGAACTTTCATGTCTTACTGACCGCCAGAAAACCTGGAAAGAGGTGTATAGAGTCCTCCGATTTCTGTATTCCTGCAGCGGATTCTCAGTGATTTGCAATTATCCTCCCCTCTTCGTCCTGTTATTAAATACACTCCGAATTCCTGTTAGGTGCCAGAAACTGGGCTGAACGATCAGAGAGCTACAGCTCACCGCTCTAGAGACTTAAGGTCATCTTTGTTCCTCCGCGTAGTTATAATTCCGCGACAACTCATTGATGTTTATCACTCTTCTCCATGAGCCGCCATATACAGCTAATTCAGAAAATGAATTTTGTTCCATGATCTTTGAACACAAAAGTGCAAACTGACTGTAAACAAAAATAAGCCTGAGCCTTCTTCCTCCCTTCTCTTGGTCGCACCTTGTGTCCACTATGACCCAACCATGACGCCTTCCCACATTTAAAGTCAGCTATTGGCTGGACTCCAAAAACAAAAGCGTACACTTTTTTTTTTAACTGATGGAAAATATTTCTTCAAACATGTTTCCTTAAAAAGTTTTGGATTTTGTTTGTTTTTCCACCACACAGGGACACACTATGTAGCCTAGGCTGACTTCCTTAAGTTTATGATTCTTTTCGCTCAACCTCCTGAGTACGAAAATTGCAGGCATGTACTACTGTGTAATTGAGAAGCTTTGTCACCCACCCACCTACCGTTCTAAATTTCCTTGCTTCCTGATGCTTCCTCCACTCAGCAACATCTCTTTTCCTTTTCTGTGAAATCCCTTCCGTCTTGCAACTCCATGTCCGTTTTGCTATTCCATGTCAGTCTGGCAACCCAGTAGGATCCTGTCTTAAAAAGGATGAAGAAAAGGGGGGGGGGTTGATAGGGTGGGGAAATGGTCCAGTAGTTAAGAGCACTGGCTGTGGGGCTGAAGAGATGGCTCAGCAGTTAAGAGCACTGGCTGCTCTTCCAGAGGACCTGGGTTCAAGTCCTAGCACCCACAAGGCAGTTAAAACCTGCCTTTAACTCCAGTTCCAAAGGATATGGCAGCCTCGTACATACATGCAAACAAAAAGCACCAATACACATAAAAATAAACCTTGAAAAGAAAAACGAAGGGGGGAAGGGAAATTCCAGTTTCTGTTTGTACTCAGGACAACAAAAATACAAGAAGGAATTAAATCCACTCAATACCATTCATGAGGCCGGGCGGTGGTGGCGCACGCCTTTAATCCCAGCACTCAGGAGGCAGAGGCAGGCGGATCTCTGTGAGTTTGAGACCAGCCTGGTCTACAGAGCTAGTTCCAGGACAGGCTCCAAAGCCACAGAGAAACCCTGTCTCGAAAAACAAAAACAACAACAACAAAAAAATACCATTCAGGAGTTTACAGTCCAGTGTGCTTAATCTTCTTGCTGTTAAATGCATCCTGAGAATAGTTTGAAAATGGCAATGGAGTATTAAAAAACGAGTAAAGGGAAATGGATACAGGGAGCTGGAAAGATGGTTCCATTGTTAAGGGCACTTATTGCTCTTGTAAAGGTCTCGGGTTCTGTTCCTAGCACTGGTTTAAAACTATCCAGAACTCCAGCTCCAGGGAAGCTGATGCCATCTTCTGGCCTCCTCAGCCACCAGGCATTCATGTGGTACACATACATGAGGCAAAACATTTATACATATAAAGAAATCTTTTTTTAAGAAAATGAACACAGGGCTGGTAATGTAGCTCCACTGATGGAGAGCTTGCTTAGCATGCACAAGGCCCTGGGTCTGATCCCCAGCATCACATAAAGCAGTGTTTATGGTTCACGCCTAAATCTCAACATTTAGAAATCAGGCTCTCAAAGTCATCCTTGTCTATGTAGTTTAAGATCAGTTTAGGATACATGAGACCTTGTCACAAAAAAAAAAGAAGAAAGAAAGAAAGAAAAATTGGGGGGGGGGGTTGAAGAGATAGCTCAGCTGTTTAGAGTGCTTGATACTCTTTCAAAGGATAAGCGTTCAATTCCTAGCACCCACATGGCAGCTTACAACAATCTAACTCAAGTTCCAAGGGATCCAATTCCCTCCTCTGGTCTCTGAGGGTACCAGGTACACACATAATACATTTATATACACGCAGGCAACACAAACACATGCATAAAAGTAGAAAACAATAAAACAATAAATGAATAGTACCTGAGGAGTAACACCCGAGGTTTTCTGTTGTCCTCACACACATGCACACAAATAAACATACACATTACACACACATACAAAATAAGCTATCCGCAGGTTCGGTGTCTGGTCATGGCTTTGTTTCTGTTTCCAAAATGACAGTTTATATCCTCCAGAGGAGATGAGATAAGACTTCACATGGTAGAGAGTTGAAGGGTCTCTTAGAAGAGGTCTTGATCTCATTTACAAAGAACATACCCTCAGGATCTAACCACCTCCCAGAATCCCTTTTGTTGTTGTTGTTTGGTTTTATTTCAGGTTTTGGTGTTTTGTTTGAGACAGGGTCTCACTGTGTAGTTCTAGTTGTTCTAGAACTCACTATGTAGAACAGACTCATAGAGATCTGCCTGCTTCTGTCTCTGGAGTGCTGGCATTAAAAGTTTGTATCACCACACACCTGAATAAGGCCCTACTTCTTATCATAATTTCATTGAAGATTGAGTTTCAACAAGAACTTTAGGGGGATACAAATATCCCAACAATAGCAGAGGTCAGTGGACCTGTGTCACACCTAATGGAAGATTCTGCAGACTAATTTACTGACTGGAATTCTATGGTTCTGAGGAGTTAGAATGCTGCACATCTAGAGCTGAAATTATCTAAGGCAAAATTTAGATCACTTGATTTTTGTTGTTTCTTGGGTCTGGTGTTTCTTAAAATTTATTTTAGGTTATTTGTATGTGGTGTGTGTGCCTCTGTGGGGGTATATACATGAGTATTGGTGTTCAAGAAAGCTAGAGAGTCCCCTGAAACTGAAGCTCCAGTCAGTGGTGAGCTGCCTCACATGGGAGATTGGAACTGAGCAGGGGTCCTCTGAAAGAACCAGCACACACCCTTAATCACTGAGCCTCTCCGGCCCTTAGTGTTTTTTGTTTTGTTTGAGACTGGGTTTCATACTATACCCCACGTGTGGAAGTCTGCATAGTCCAGGTTGACCTGGAACTCATAGCAATCCTTCTGCCCCAGCATCTTTTGTGAGCTACCATCCCAAGCTTTTTGGTTCCTTAAAAGACATTTATCCCCTGCCTCTCTACCTGACCTAACGTCACTTTGACTACCAAGTGAACCTCTAGAGTGCAGTGACTTACTAACTTATTAGCAGGCCCCCAGCTTCTGCCAACCCAAGAGCTAAGAATGCTGTTAGGTAGCATCTGAGACTGACAGCAGGGCTTTTCTGTTTCGGTAAATGCAATGATTTATACTTCCTTCTATGACTATAAAATTATCACTGTTTCCATGGTGGGCTGTGCCAAGCAAAACAACTTGAATCTGTATTCCCTGGTCATGGTCACACATATTTAGCTCAAAACAAACTCTTGGGCCCTGTGGAGCAAGCACTGTGTTTTGCAGTGATGACTCCTAAGAGAAAGCTCCATCTCAAAATTAGCAGTGAAAATACAGTGGGGCCGTGATGGCACAGGCCTTTAATCCCAGCACTCAAGAGGTAGAGGCAGAAGGATCTCTGTGAGTTCGAGGACAGCCTGGTCTACGGAGCAAGTTCCAGAATAGCCAGGATTACACAAAGAAATCCTGTCTCAAAAACTCAAAGGAAAATATAACTGATTTTTACAATTTTATTTATTTAGATCGTGTGTTTATAAATATATGTGTAGATACAAGGGCATATGTGGAGTCACCTGTCTCCAGCCACATTCACATGGGCTCCAGGAATCCAACTCAAGTTACCAGGGCTGTGCAGCAAGCATTTTTACCAATGGAGCTGACTCACCAGCCCAAAACTGATTCCATTTATGAAATATTTGAGAGAACTCAGGTTTCATCAGCTCTATATTAAGAGCAGCTGTCCCTCCTAAAGTTGCTTTAGACGTGTGTTTTGTCCTTCACTTGTCCTTAATATCCTGGACCTTGGACTCCATAGTTTCTTGTCTGCTTAGCCCCTCTTCCATACTGTCTAGCCCCTACCCCCTCACAGGGTCTGCACCAGCCGGTCTGCTACCTGCCACGAGCTGCTTGGTGGGACTTCCAAGGTCAGCCCTGTGTGAGGTTCTGCTGTGCCCAAGAAAGCCAGTAACTCTAGAAACAGAGCGATAGAACAAGGAAAGGGTTTGTTGTTGTTTTGTGGATCTTTTTTTTTTCAGTTGAAGAAATTCTTTCCTTAATGTTTTAAATTTTATTTTATTGCTATTTATTGAGCTCTGCATTCTTCTCTGCTCCCCTCCCTGCCTCTCCCCTCCCTCTTCAACCCTCCCCCAAGGTCCCCATTTACTCCCCCAAGGTCCAATTTACTCAGGAGATCTTGTCGTTTTATACTTTCTACTTACCATGTAGATTAGATCTATGTAAATCTCTCTTAGTGTCCTCATTGTTGTCTAAGTTCTCTGGGATTGTGGTTTGTAGGCTGGCTTTCTTTGCTTTATGTTTAAAAACCACCTATGAGTGAGTACATGTGATAACTGTCTTTCTGGGTCTGGGTTACCTCACTCAAAATAATGTTTTCTAGCTCCATCCATTTTACTGCAAAATTCAAGCTGTCATTTTTTTCTGCTGTGTAGTACTCCATTGTGTAAATGTACCACATTTTTTTTTTATCCATTCTTCGATCGAGGGGCATTTAGGTTGTTTCCAGGTTCTGTCTATGACAAACAGAGCTGCTATGAACATAGTTGAGCACATATCCTTGTGGCACGATTGAGCATCCTTTGGGTACATACCCAAAAGTGGTATTACTGGGTCTTGAGGAAGGTTGTTTCCTAATTTTCTGAGAAATCGTTACACTGACATAAAAAGGGGTTGTACCAGCTTACATTCCCACCATCAATGCAGAAGTGTTCCCTTTTCCCCACAACCTCTCCAGCATAAGTTGTCATTGGTGTTTTTGATCTTGGCCATTCTTACAGGTGTAAGATGGAATCTCAGAGTTGTTTTGATTTGCATTTCTCTGATGACTAAGGATGCTGAGCATTTCTTTGTCTTTCAACCATTTTAGATTCCTCTGTTGAGAGTTCTCTATTTAGATCTGTACTCCATTGATTATGTACTCCATTGGATTATGTGATCTTTTGGTGTCCAATTTCTTGAGTTCTTTGTGTATTTTGGAGATCAGACCTCTGTCTGATGTGGGGTTACTGAAGATCTTTT
Organism: Ondatra zibethicus; assembly: GCA_004026605.1. Taxonomy (NCBI): domain Eukaryota; kingdom Metazoa; phylum Chordata; class Mammalia; order Rodentia; family Cricetidae; genus Ondatra; species Ondatra zibethicus. Next base: position 42,316 of record PVIU01017113.1, read on the forward strand.
CCCATTCTGTAGGCTGTCGTTTTGTCTTGTTGACCATGTCCTTTGCTTTACAGAAGCTTTTCAGTTTCAGGAGGTCCCATTTATTAATTGTTTCTCTCAGTGTCTGTGCTGCTGGGGTTCTATTTAGGAAATGGTTCCCTGTGACAATGCGTTCAAGTGTACTTCCCATTTTCTCTTCTATAAGGTTCAGTGTGGCTGGCTTTATGTTGAGGTCTTTGATCCATTTGGACTTGAGTTTTGTGCATGGTGATAGATATGGGTCTATTTTCATTTTTCTACATGTTGATATCCAGTTATGCCAGCACCACTTGTTAAATATGCTTTCTTTTTTCCATTTGATATTTTTTGCTTCTTTATCAAAGATCAGGTGTTCGAAGATGTGTGGATTGATATC
>PVIU01017114.1:0-42835 GCA_004026605.1 Ondatra zibethicus
ATGGGGGTGGGCCTTGGACTTCCAACAGGGCAGGGCACCATGCCCTCTTTCAAGGAAGAAGGGGGAGGGAGGAGGGGTGGGGGGTAGTGGGAGGGGACCGGGAGAAGGGGAAGAAAGGAAAAAAAATTTTTTTTATCTTTAATTATGTTCTTGAATGGAAAAAATAAAACAAAACAATGTATGGAAAAAAAAAAGAAATCTGGGGGGGCTGGAGAGATGGCTCAGAGGTTGAAAGCACTGGCTGCTCTTCCAGAGGTCCTGAGTTCAATTTCCAGCAACCTTGTGGTGGCTTACAACTGTCCATAATGAGATCTGGTGCCCTCTGCTGGCCTGTAGGCAAACATGCAGGCAGAACACTGTGTAAATAATTAATAAGTCTTGAAAAAAAAAGAAATCTGGAAAATGGAGAATGTTAACAGATTTAAGAGCCATAAATAAGGTGACTAAGCCAAAAAAAAAAAAGTTCCTGCCTTCTTCCATAGAGCACACAGCATGCAATAGAAACACAGGGACACCTCCATCAGTGAAAGAGGAGACACAGCAGTCGCTTCCATAGAAGGTGCAGAGCCTGCTCTGGGTGGGAAGTTCTTTCTAGGGATCACTCTCTTCTTAATGTCCCCTGGGAAGTATTTGACTGGCTCCCCAGTCACCTCTTGCTATTATCCTCGCTGGAGGCTACACAAGTTGTTCAGTTCACTTCCTGCAGGTTATTTTACATTTTGAACACTCAATTAAACCCAGGCTCATAGTTTGTTCAGTAAAGGAATTTTCTTTTAAAATTGGTATTTCTGATCTATTTGCTTCCAATTTATTCTACATGCTAATAACCACATTCAAACTCTCTTTTTATTCATGGTTCTAAAGCATACTTTGTTTTCTTTAGTCTGTCAATGGTGACTGCTCTGGGATTATCTAACCAATAGGGTGGGTTATCAAAGGCATGTCCTTAATAGATTCTTTGCCGCAATGATAATTCTTGTTGGAGATTTAGATCAAAACCAAAGTTCCAAACTTTGATTTCTTAATGCAAACATGATGGTATTTTTCTTAGTTCAATGCTTTTTTGCATTAACTTTTAAAGGCAAACAGAATCACTAACATAATACTATCTCTGAGCTTCTTTACCTGAACTACAACACTTAGTAGTACATGATCTACTTATCCTTGGTAGTGGTCTACCATTACATAAGATGTGTTCCTGGCCTTCCAAATTGCTACATGCATCACTTACATGAGCGGCAACAGGCAGTCTCAGTAGCAATCTTTAGAGGCGCAGCACTTGCTCTCTTCTTATTCTCTATTTCCTGTTGACTAAGAGGTCATTCTGCCCCTGATATCTAGAGAACCTTCCCTCTCATCTCTAACCCCAGGTGCTACCATCTTAACTGAAGCTGTCCTATTGTAACTTAAGTAATCTCTCCTTACTAGTCTCCATGTCTATAAAATGCACCACATCCCTTTCTCTGATGCCTGTAAGCATTCCAGCTTCAGTTTTTATTAAAAGTATTTGGATTATTACTTTACTTTGCAGTTAAAATTCAATGTTAATTACCATCTAGTGTCATTTCTAAGACCCCCTAATCATCAGATGTTGGGCCAAAATTATCTCAGGGCCTGTACCTCAAGGCCTGTAGAACAGAAAATAGCCTGGCTCGTGTTTGAAGGATGGTTTCAAAACTAGGTAGATGCCCCTCCAGCCAGAGGGAGGGCTTGGCTGTCTCTCATTGGCTTGAGGTACAATGTCACTTAACCTATATAAGCTGACTCTCACAGTAATAATCTGAGTTCCTGCTTTGACTCGACTCCCTATCGCATCTGATCGTCCTGCGTTGTGGGGCTGCTGAATGGGCGGATAGCGCACTCACCTTTCCCTGGGGAATAAGACTAAGGAGGCCTGGCAACTAGCACCAGAAAGTGGGGCTCAACTGGTCCCAGGGCTAAGCAGTCAGTTAGGTCAGTGGGACCCCCACAATGGGTACTTCACACAAAAAATGACCCAGCGCTTAAGACTCTGAGATATATGCTACTCTCCCAAGGCCTGGAATTGTGAGGACACAATGTGATCCATGCATGGGAGGATATAATTACCCTGGAACCCTGGGTACCCACTGGGAATCTTTTCTCATGGGACACGTGGAAGCGTGTGGAGACTCTGGCCAGAGAAAGGGAGAAACACTTTGATATACCCCACCATTGGGTTCTAGCCAACTATTATGACCCTTAAGGCATGTTTTCACCCTGCTGCTCTGCCTCCCCCAATGGAGGTTAGGTAAAGGTCAGAGACCAGGAGAGATCTAAAGAATCCAAAAATAACCAACTGGCTAGAAGGGCGGGGAGAAGGAGACAGGCGAGGAGCAGGAAAAGGTCAAAGATTGGGAGAGGTCTGAAGAATCCAAAAGTAACCAATTAACCAAAAGAATGGGGGAAAAGGAGATGACCGGGAAGAACAAAAATGGGTGCAATTTCCTGAAGAGCAGTCCTAGGGGAAAGGAATATGGCAGGCAGAGGCAAAGACAAAAAGGAAAGTCGATATTGTCTGTGACAAGGAGCGCCCGCCTCCTTATGCCCCCAGCCACCCTGGAAAGGATAAAATGGGAGAGGGGTAATAAAGGGGCTCCATCCTTGCCCAGAGGAAATGAATATACTAGCCTCCAGGAGAAACTGCAAAGTTGGGACTCTCACACAGAGGAACATAGTGCGTAGCCTCCTGGGGATCCAAACTCTAATTACACCAAGGCCTATAGGGCTAAGGTTTACGGACCCCAAGTCTTCCTTGTCAATGTTGCCCCCAGCCCTAATGGCCCCCTAGCCTGGTATCCTTGGGAAGCTAAGGACCTGAAAGATTTGAGGAAGCAGTGGTTGAGGATGGCACCAACTCCCCTTGGGCCATGACTCTCCTTCAGGAGGTAGCCTACCATCCTTGTGTCCCCAAGGACTGGTATGATCTGGCTAAGGCCACCCTGGTGGGGGGGGGTCCCAATATGTTAAGTGGGTGGCCTTCTTTAAGGAGGCCTTGGTGTAGGAGGTCCTTCTGTATTTCTGTTGCTTTCATTGCTTAAATAAAGAGACTGCCTTGGCCTTTTGATAGGGCAGCCCTTAGGTGGGCAGAGTAGACAGAACGGAAGGCTGGGAGAGAGAAGGCAGTGTGGAAGACACCATGCTTCTCCGGCCCAAGATGGACACTGGTTAGACTCATGCCAGTAAGCCACATCCTCGTGGTGATACACAGATTACTAGATATGGGTTAGTTTAAGATGTAAGAGCTGGCCAAGAAGAGGCTAGAACTAATGGGCCAGGCAGTCATTTAATGAATACAGTTTCTGTGTAATCATTTCGGGCATAAGCTAACCAGGCGCTGGGAACGCAGCCCTCTCCTCCTTACTACAAGGCCTGTCACACTAAGGCAGAGTTCAATAGAGCGGTAGAACCCCCAATTCCCATCACTTATCCGATGCTAACTGGTATGGGGAAAGGCTTTTCTGCTGGGGTCCAACAAGCCACAACTGTTAGATAAGTTAGACGAGCAGGCCTGGAGGCCTGGGCCAAGCTAGAGGAGGGACCACTGCATCACCTGTAGCTGGCATGATGCAAAACCGTGGGAGCCACTTCTGGACTTTATTGTCCGTGTGCAGACCAGCCTTGAGAGGACATTGCCCCCCGCTGGGTTTAGAGACCAAATTACTAAACTCCTAGTCTGGGAAGGTATGAACCAAGATACTAAGATGGCTTGTGCTGGCCTTAGGGAAGGGTCCATGAGTCAATGGGCATCGCAGAATGTCAGGACCCAGTCACATACCAACCAGACTCTTGTGGTGGGCCTTCAGGCCCAGATCCAAACTCTAGTCCCTTCTATTACTCAAGCCCTGGCAGCTGAACAACAAAAGCAAACACCTGGGAAATGTTTCCTATGGGGTCAACTGGGGCATTTTAAGAGGGATTGCCCACAAAAGGGCAATAAGACCCAGGTGTGGAAGGGAGTCCCTCCATCTCCCTGCCCTTGCTGCCACAAGGGGTATCAGGCAATCCCCTCCCATATAGTTTAAAGGTTGATTTGCAAATGGGTTTTCCACTTTTATCAAATCTGGAGCGGTATTCTGAGCCCCAATGAGGAGGATTGCGACAAGTTTGCCTTTTCCATTCCTACAGTTAACTCCTCTCCACCTGATGAGAGATGCGAATGGACTATTCTCCCACAGGGGATGGCCAATTTTTGCCAACAATATTTGTATAGTATCCTTTGTCCTTATTTTGACAAAGATATTACCCCCCTATATATTTATATGGATGATCTAATCTGGGCTAGCTCCCTGGGTAACCACTATTGTTGATATCGTCCTACAATATGGCTTTAAAATAGGCCCAAACAAAATTCAAAAGGTACCTCCAATTCATATATTGGGATCCCAATTAACTCACTCAAGTCAAAGTGAATGGACCCCAATTAATCCTGCCTCAGCCTCTCACTTTATTGGTGTTACAAAACGATACTGGGAGAAATGAACTGGGTAAGGTCCTGGTTGCCTGTAGAGACTGGGAGACTAGATGTGTTATATGATCTCCTAAAAGGGGTGCAACCTTATGAGATCATTTCCTTGCCCCCGAGGGCCATCAGGCACTCACTGAATTCATCAACACGCTCTATCAGGCTTCTTTGGTGAGATATAATCCTAACATTCCAATTCAAGGCTGGATATTATTAGAAAAAAAGACCATGCTGGCTGTCACTGTTCAGCAGTCACAACCACTAGAATGGGTACACCCCCCCAGGGGGCACTCCCAGAGTGTACTCTTTAGTCGATCAAATAGCTGATATGATCATAAAAATCAGGGACGCGTCCCTCTGACATTACGGAAAAGATCCCTCTAAATTAATAATTCCATTCAAAATTAAGGATTTAGAATGGGAGGCCACACATTGTTCTCAACTGAGCCTCACCCTGGAGGGATTTCTGGGGACCCAGGACACCCACTTTGGGGAGTCCCAATTAATGAAGTGATATCAAGAACTGCACTGGAGAGTCCCCTTAGTCTTTTCTTTGAGGCCCCTGCCACAAGCATTCACTATTTGCACAGATGGCAGGAAGAATGGGGCCACCTTTGTACTTCTCCATGCAGGGGGAACCAAGACAAAGATTACCAAAATTCTCCCTTGTGGAGGATCCACTCAATATAAGGAAATGATGGCCATATATATTGCCCTACAAGAGGTCCCAGAACCCAGCAACCTCTATTCAGACAGCTCTTATGTGGTGAACCTACTGCCACACTCACCCTATGCCTGTATCAGATTGGATGCTAATCCTATTTCTGCCTTGATGATACAACTCAGATAGCTCTTAGAAGGTAGAAAAAAATACCCATATATAGTCAACATCTCAGAGGACACCAAAACCTCCCTGGCCTCATTTCCCAAGGGAATGCTGCAGCTTCAGGGGCCTATCTCATAGAGATCTCAACTCTGCCCACACAAAATGCTACCCAATTGCATGACTTAACTCATGTTAACTGGAGAGGACTCAAATACCTATACCCTCAGATTCCTACAACAGAATTAAAGAGAATTGCTCATATATATAAGACTTACCAACAGTTTCTCCACACCGCCTCCCTTTACAAGGGCCAGAGGTGAACCCAAGAGGGTTAGGATCCAATATCATCTGGCAAACAGATGTAACGCATTACCCTCCATTTGGCAAATTAAAATATATGTTTGTGACCATAGACACGTACTCTAAGACATGCTGAGCTACCGCCCACTCAGGAGAAAAGGCAACCCATGTCAAAAAGCCAGTTCTTACAATGTTTTGCTACATTGGGACTACCACAACATGTCAATACTGACAACAGCCCTTGTTTTATAAGTAAAACATTAAAAGAATTCTTCCAGAGATGGAATATATCCCATACCACCGGGATCCCATACAATCCTCAGGGTCAAGCGATTGTCGAAAGACATCACCAATATCTCAAAGTGGTCCTTATGAAACAAAACAGGGAGAAGTCTCCTCCCATTTACAACTGCAAAAGGCATTATTAACCATCAATATTTTACATTTTCAAAACTCAGATCAACAAAATAGATTCCAGAAACATTGGGGTTAGGTAGAAAGATCCTCTCACTAACCAATGGAGAGGCCCAGATCCTTTGTTGACCCAGGGCTGAGGATATGGATATGTTTTTCAAACAGAGGGGAAATGCCTATATGGCTACCGCTCATAACTTAAAATTTCTCACCTCCCCTCAGGACAATGGGGAAGACCAAGATGATCAATAAAGAAAGAAAGAGATGATGGTACACAACCGTTAAATTCAAACACAAGAAAAGAAAAATCAGCACTGCCCAAGGGAGGCCGACCCTTGAGGAAAGTGCTGCCTGTTTATTTCAGACGGCCCTCCCTGCAGTAATCACATTAGCTCTTCTCACGGGGATCAAGGTCCATGCAGCAAGAACAAGGTCCCCACCAAGAACAGAAGGTGGCATGGATCTTGTCGAGCGCTGGCACTGGAGGGATCCTAAACCAGACTTCTCAGATGACTACACCCTGGATGTGGTGGCCTGACTTGACGTTTGACCTCTGCAATTTGGTGTAATGGAGCTGGGACATGGAAGACTGGATTCCAGGGATCAAATGGAGACCTGAATGTGGAGACTCTCAGGGGTGCACCCTATCCCAGGCATCTTACCATAATGAGCTTGGGGTACTCATGTCCTTAGGAGAAATGCCTTCTTGCAGACACCTTTTATGTATGCCCAGGAAGCAACCAGACTGCCTCCACTATTAGAAACTGTGTATGTAAGGGGGGGCTCCTGATTACTATTGTTCTTTATGGGGATATGAGCAGATTGGGACTGGACATTGGATAAAACAACATGGAGATATAATGATCTCCAGGCTCTCCCAGGAACCCCATCCCAGAACCCCCTGTATGGAAGATGCACTCAATTTAAATGTAACCCTCTGATATTAAGGTTTACAGATCAGGGAAAGAAAAGGGATCTATTCTGCTTTTCTGGGAAGAAGTGGGGATTAAGGCTATACCAAAAGGGATATGACTCATGCTTCGAATGGAGATACTTCCTGAGGACCCTCCTTGGATGCTGGGGTCTACTTTCAAGCTAATGCCCATGGGGGACATGCCTGTATATACCTCAACTTTACATACCTCCACCCCACCCCCATCATCTACCCCTAAGATATCCTTCACTAAGCCACCTAGAGATTATTTAATGGAGACCATTAAGATGGCCTTTATGGCTTTAAACCTTACCTACCCTGAAGCCACTGAGGCCCGTTGGCTTTGCTTACAGCCACTAACCCCCCTAGTTTGAAGCCTTTGGGGTAAATGGCTCTTATGAAATACTAGATAAAGCTGATATTTGTAGATGGTAAAACCCTGAAATGGGGGAGACGTCAGGACTGACTATCCCCCCTTTGGCAGATGTTGAATGGAACTTGTGTCTCATACACCAGACACTCTCTTTTTAATCTCCCTTGTGATGTGACTAATGGGTCTATAACTTCATGGAGGGTGCCCAAATATCATGGGTATTTTTGGATCTGCCAAGAGATGGGGGTTACTCCCTGCCTGTCTGACCCACTGATCATTCAGCATGATACTTGTCTGCTTACATTAATTTTCCCTCACGTGCTTTACCACATGCAAGAAGAATTCCTGGCTCAAAGGCATAAGAGAAAGCCCCTAATGGCCCTGGCAGTCACCACATTGATGGGACTAGGAGTGGCCAGGACTGCCCTGGGCACCTCATCCCTGGTAATTTTACAACAGAAAATGGGAATAATTCACTCACAATTGACAGCGACCTTAGAAAAGATAGAGACTGCATTAAGTTATTTACAAGTCTTTGGATGCCTTAGCAAGAGTAACCTTACAAAATAGGAGAGGCTTGAACTTGCTGTTTATGAAACAAGGAGGAATTTGCAGGGCACTCGGGGAAGAATGCTGCTTCTATGCAGACCATTCCAGCATAGTTACAAGAACCCTAGATGAGTTAAGAAAAGATATTGATTCATTTAATTCAAAGACCCCTTATTAGACTTGGTTTAATTGGTCCCCATGGCTTACCACACTCATCTCTTCCCTAATTGGGCCAATGGCTATTTGTTTGTTGATTTGCCTTTTTGACCCATGCATTCTCCATGGAAACAAGCTTTCCAAAAACAGATACAATAGGTACAACTCATGGCCCTTCAAGTACATTATGATAGGCTCGATACATCTCACCCCACAGATGAACTATTATTTTGAGGGTATTCAGGCCGAAACTCCAGATAGGGGGTGTCCCTGACCTGTACCCTCTTCCCAGTGGCTATTCTGGCCTGGTGGCTGGGGTAGGGGTGGGATATAAAACAAAAGGGGGGATGTTGGCCCAAAATTATCTCAGGGCCTATATTTCGAGGCCTGTAGGACAGAGAAAAGCCTGGCCCAAGTTTGAAGGATACTCTCAAAACTACCAAGTGGAGATGAGAGACAGCAAAATCTAGGTAGATGCCCCTCCAGCCAGAGGGAGGGCTTAGCCATCTCTCATTGGCTGGAGGGACGGTGTCACTTAACCTGTATAAGCTACACTCAAGTAAAAGTTCCTGCTTTTACTTGACTCCCTATTGCACCTGATTGTCTTGCATGGCGAGGCTGCAGAACGGGTGGATAGCACACTCACCTTTCCCTGGAGAATAAGGTTAAAGAGGCCTGGCAATCAGATTCCAGTTCCCTTGAAGATGCATGCTCATTCTCATGTCATCTAGGATCAGGTGCACACGAGGCCCACTGACTAGATAGGATGTTCCTTCTTTCTTATATTAACAAACATCTATTTTTCAAAATTTACCACTTTAAAGTTCCAAGGAATATATGCCTGACTGCCTGATCAGATGTGATATTCTCCTATTGATTTTAAAGCAGCAGAGCTTCCTTCTATTTATAGTATCATCCATACTATATTCTTATGTTTTACATACCCTACTTCAGCAAAGAGCATATAAATTACATTTATCAAGTATGAACTTCTAGACTGGAACTAGTATTGCTTTTGTCTCCTTATCCCTTAAGTGATAAATAAATGGATGTTTCTGAACAAATGCATGAATCACACAATTTCACTACCTTAATGATTCACATTCAGAGAGATTTTAATATTCAGTCTTCATCTATTGCTCTCTTAATTACCATATTTATTTTCCCAACTTCATAATGGCTACCTCAATATGAATGTCTATTTGATAGATCTAAAAATGCAATACTTTAAGCTTCCTTCATTTCTTTCCCCACCTCCTATTATCTAAATTGTCCCTAAAATGGTTTGAATGTTTGTGTCCCTCCAAAATCATAGATCTCAAGTTCAAATGGTAGAGGATGAAGCCCTTAAGACTTTGCCACTCCTCAAAAGTCCCATACCATGTGAGGACATAGCTTTCATTCCTTCCAAATAATGCAGCATACAAATTACTACCTAGGAAGCAGTGCTAAGGCCTTGACTAAACATAATATTTCTGTTTGTGAAGCTTCCATAACTGTGTGAAATACATACATATACAAACATACACAGACACACACACACATACTCACACAACTCAGATATTCTTTAGCAACAGAAACTGATTACAGAGTACTCTGAATCTTTTACTCAACTCAGTGATGTCTGCTCAGTTTTCTGGTTTAAAAACCTTAACATCTTCATGTCTCCACTCTATTCTGTTACTTTAAGAAAACCTGTTTATTCATCTTACAGTCCTCTGATCTGAATTTACTGACATATATTTAAAGAAACAATAGTTTCAAGGACCAACAGGCACTATATATGAGAAAGAAGGTGAGGGGTGGTGGTGGTTTGAAAGAGAATGATGGCCCCATAAGCTCATAAGGTTGAATATTTGGTCCCCCGTTGATGGAACTGTTTAGGAAAGATTAGGAGGTGTGGCCCTAGTGGAATAGTCATGTCACTGGAAGTGAGCTTTAGACTTTAAAAGCCCAGCACCATTTTCAACATCTTTTGCTCTTTCTACCCCATGTTTATGGATCAAGTTATAAACTCTCAGCTACTGTTCCAATGACATTCCTGTCTGCCTGCTGCCCTGCTCTCTAATATGATGTGGTGCTCGTGGACTAAAAGCTTCTGAAATCACAAACTCAATTAAATGCTTTCTTCTACAAGTTGACTTGGTCATAGTGGTTTGCCACAGTAATAAAAAAGTAACTAAGATGGGGGTATTCTTAGTCAGCTGAATTGAGAATAAAAAAATAAGTGGATTACTATAGTGCTTTTCTGAGATTTTGATATATTAATGATCAAAGGAAATTCAAGAATGGAGTATAATATACAGGGTTTGTTTTTTTTCCTCTGCTCTCAACTGCTAAAGACCACTTTATCAAGGCAAATCATAGAGGACTAATATCCCAAAGAATACACTCAGGTGCAGCATTATCACACATCTCACTTCACTCCCTAGCATAGGTCTGGAACTGGAGCTATTCTTGGGTAGTCTCCTCATGCATCTCTGCTGTTATTTTCTCCATTGGCTCTGTTTCCAGTTTTGTTTTTTAAAGAAAAATCTAGTTATGCCTCACCACAACTTTAGAAGCGTGAGTTGCTTTTATGAAGCATAGGTTCAAATCCTACACTGGTTGGGTGCCTCAATCTCTCTTTCCAACTTCATTTCCTAACATATATCATGATCTTTCCCCCTCTTGGGGATTTGTAGGTTCAAATCCTACACTGGTTGGGTACCCCATCTCTCTTTCCAACTTCATTTCCTAACATATATCATGATCTTTCCCCCTCTTGGGGATTTATTTATTTTGCTCCTACTCTTCAATGTAGCTTCTCTCTGTCCCCAACCGTCCACTAAAGAAACATCTTAAAACCTATTTCTAGTGAGATCTCTGCTGATAAATTTTCATTCTGGTCTTTGTTACTCCTTAATGTTTCCATAACACTTGCTTTTACCTCTAGTGCAGCAATTGTCATGCAGTGAATAAGAAAAGATACATTTTCTCATTTGTTGAATGAGAAAACTACAAACAGATGAATGACTTAGTAAATATTTTAGAAATACCTGAGTTAACAGGAAGTTTTTATTACTATAGCTAGAAATGTGCTGTGAGGTCATTTGTTTAAGCTGTTACTATGAATAAAACAGTATCAACTTTGATTAAAAGGAACCAAGCCTTCCACTTTAGGATGTTTCTAATAGAGAATAAATGTTTACTAATGTTTGCCTTACAGAAAACCCTGTTTAGAAGCTAAGATAGAGGCTACCTGCCATAGCCATCCCTCCCAACAGAAATCAAGCTGCTCAGTACCAGGGAAATAGACATTCTTGGACAATCTGTACTAGAAAAAAAATCTGCCGATAGAAAACACATAAGCCAGTTGTGGTTCTCAAGGTCTCTTTCCCCATTAGGATGCTTCTGTCACAGTTTCTGGTGGACCGAAGGTTGGAAGCTCCACCGATTAACCTCTTTAGCTTTCAGTGCTAAAATTTAAAGTTCTAGGTATTATCTGAACCAGGAAATCTCATTTCAACCTCATAAAAAGTAAAAAGTTCCATGTGTTGGTTCTTGATTTTCTTGATCAAAGCTTACCGAAAAGATCTATAGGCTGGTACTTCTCTTTTATATTCAAAACATGTGGCTCCGTGAAGGAAATTTGCTGCAAGTCCTCACTTAAAGGTGCACATTTGGAAGTGTCCTTGGGATAGCTAATGCTTCTGAGTACCATCCGATGTTCTTGAACTTCATTGAGGATTTCACTTCTCTTAATCTCAAAAGGGATGAACTTGCCAGTTTTTGGTTTTTGGTGTTTATTTTTAAAAACGTTTATAGAAGTACCTTGAGACTTATTCTAGAAATAAAACAAAAAAATAAAACTTAATATTCATTATTTAATATAATTGCATAGTAAATTTTGTGAGTAAATTTTGTCAAGATAAAATCACGTCTTCACTAACTGCATTTTCCAAGTCTTTTGCTATAGAAGACATTTCTGCACTACACATGACAGTTACCAGTTAAGTTCACACTCTACAGTCATCCCATCTGTGAGTGTTATGTCTACTTCAAAAGAAAAGTGAATTGTAAAATAGCAACTCCCCCTGCATTAAAATGCAGACACACAAATGGTCAGCCCTGAAAACACTCATGTAAGCAGCATTATGCAGACAGAACAGGTTATATTTAGGAATATATCTGCAGGTGCATATATGCATGTGTGCATGAAGAAGAAGAGGAAAAGGAGAAAGGAAAGGAAAGAGAGGTCATGAATTTGAAGAGGAGCAGGGAAGAGCATAAGAAAGGAAGAGTTTCAAGGGAGGAAAGAGAGGAGATAATGTTATAATTAAATTATAATGTCAAAAATAAAAAATACAGGCTCAGAATAGAATCTATTTTAAAATAATTTTCACATTTAATTAATTTTAGCCACCTCTGAGAACTCTTAATTGCCAATAAAATTCCCAAACCTGTCTCTGCTAAACTGAAAAATCACTCAATATATATGGAGTTGTGCTGATGTAGGATTCCCCTCTGTATGCTGTGAATATGTTTTATTGCCATGGGTTAATAAAGAAGCTGTGTTAGCCAGTGGCTTAACAGAATATAGCTATGTGGGGAAACTAAATTGAATTCTGGGAGAAAGAAGGTGGAGTCAATAAGAAGCCATGTAGACACTGTTGGAAACAGACGCCTCTGCTGGAGCATGCCAAAATTTTGCCTGTAGGCCATGACCTCGTGGTGATGCACGGATTAATGGAGATGGGTTAGTTTAGGATATAAAAGCTAGCTAAAAATATGCTAAAGCTATTGGCCAAACAGCATTGCAAATAATATAGTTTCTGATTATTTCAGGAGTCTGTGTGGCTGGGAAACAGACAAGCAGTCTCACACAACAGTGTGCTGCCATGAAAACCATATTGATAACAGTATATAATTTTTCAGATTAAAACAATTTAATCACTTGTTTCTTAATTTTGACCAACATATGCAGTGGAAAACTAATACAGCTCCCAATCTCCGAAATGTGATTGTCCATACAATATCTGCTCTAAAGACAGATGCGACTGGTTACAAAAATTCAAATTGTTCTCGGTTCTAACTGTTACCAACTCAAGATGTCAATAAGATTTTGGTGATAAGTATTGCTTTTGCTAGATAAAATAATAGGAATAAAATGGTTGTCAAAATTACATATAATTCTCAAAGCAAGTCAGATTTCCAAGGTACATGTCTAACCCTGAACCCTTTTATCATATATGCCTTGTCTATTACTATAAAGGAATATAAATAAAATAATTTAAACTTTTAGAGAAAATTAGCATTATTTGTAAACAGTATTTATTATATAGCTAAAACTACCCATGGTCATTTTCAGCAAAAAAAGTTCATCAAAAGAAACACAAGCTAAAAGTACATTCCTATTTCCAATAAAAGAAGCATCATTAAAATTCTGCTTAAAATTCTATTTGCAAAGAGCAGACACACATCCTTAAGATCCCCTTCCTTCCCCTACATGCCTAAAGATGCACTTGTCACATAGCAACCATGTCTTCCCAACTGCTCAGCAAAGCCTTCCCTCAGAACTGTGATCTTGTCTGTCTGTGTCACCCTTTCACCTTTCACCCTTCCCAAAACCTCACAACTGCCTGCTACTCTGCATGTTTGTTGAGCAAGGCCCGACAGTTGTTGCTGGGGATGCAACATTCAGAAGAGACAGTCTCCCTGCAGGGCCTATAGGCTGGCAGGAGAGCTCTAATGCAAAGTGACATAGGAGAAGACAGGCACACTCATGTCATGCTGAGGCCACAGAAGAGATACATCGTGAATTTTTAATTTTAGTTTTGTCTAAACAGTGTTAAATGAATACTTACTTAAGATAATAAATACAAATAAGTGTTAATATGATTAAAAATTGTATCAGATGTGCAGACTAAATACATACATAATGAATAATTTTCAAAAGTAAAATTCTTGTTTTTCCATGTCACCTGAATCAACTGTTATAAAAGCTACTGAATGAGTCATTCCCTTCATGAGAGCCTATCACCCTTTGTGATAAGCAGTACGGTATTAAGTACTTATTCACTTTTTAATAAAACACGTTGAATAATGCAAAGTATTACCTCATTTATTCGTTTGTAATGTTGGGCAATAAGAGATTTTGCTTCTTGCAAAAAGTCTTGCTGGGTGGTTTCTAATACAGGACCTAGAATAGAAACAAAACCACTTTTAAAAAATAAAAGTCTTCATTTTATTTGTTTGATTTCTGAGACAAGATCTCAGGCAGGCTTGGAATTTGCACAGCTTCTGAGGCGCTGGTTATAGTAATTACTTATACTTCCTTAATTAAGGTGATGAAAGTAAATGATGAAATTTTGAGGGCAGTCGTGAGTTTTGCGGGACTCTATAGAAGGATGGTCTAAGTGGTTTTTACAATTAGATTCAAAAGAAATGAATATAATGATTCTTTTATATAATATCTGCTATTTAAAAAGAAAACCCAATTTATAATGGTCGGGATAATGAAATAAGTGACCAGCTCCCGTGGTGTAATGGTTAATCCTCTGGACTCTGAATCCAGCGATCTGAGTTTGTATCTCGGTGGAACCTGTTTCTTGAGGAAGAGACCTGGTCAGTTGTCCTCATCAACTCAGACCATGAAACCCAATATAAACGGGCAACCCATGCATGCTTCAGCATTGCTGGGGACATGTTTCATATAGTAAATCCCTGAGTATCATCTTACAAAAATTATTAAATGCATTTGGGGCATAAAAAGTGTTGAATCTTACCCTGTTAACTAATTGACTAATGCATATGATTATATATTTCTCAGAGTATATTTAAATTATGCCTTGTTGATAAGGTAACAATTACAAAGTAAAATGCCTCAATAAGTCTGTAGGACTAACATGGATAAATATTCATACCTAATGGTCTGTAGTTTTATAATGATAGTGCTTATCTCATTTCTATTTTCTTATTTTGTTTGTCTGATTTTTGTTTTGTTTTGGTTTTGAAAGACAGGGTTTCTCTGTGTAACAATCCTAAAAGTCCTGAAACTCACTCTGTAGAGCAGGCTAACCTCGAACTCACAAAGATCCACCTGCATCTGCCTCCCAAGTGCTGGGATTAAGGTGTGCACCACCGCCTGGCTTCACCTCTACTTTCCTAAATTTCATAATTTCCTTTAGGCAAAGCTAAAAACAAACTTTCTGGCATGCATATCATCCTCACGTATCCTAGTCCAAGAGTCCATTCTTAAGTATGCCCTTCAGAATTACCTGATTCTGGTATTCAGAAGTATTACCCAGCTTCCTCCTCTTAACCTGGACTTCATAAAATTTTAAGTTGTACCTCTACAAATTAGCTTTCCACTATGTGGGCTCACTGTACACTTCTCCTTCGTATGTCTTCAAATCAAGGTTCCTGTCTCTGTTTACATCAACTTTTAAGCTATTTTAGAGAACTTGCTCTGTTCAAAGTGAAAACATGAGATTCCTTCACACCACCTGAGCTAGGAAAACTGAAACTCCTGTGTTACTGGTGGAAATACAAATACAAAATGGAATAAGTGGCTTGGAAAAGGTGTGGAAATGTTTGTAAAATTAAAATGCATTTATTCTGTAATCAAGCAATTTTACTTCCATATATGCATTATAGAAAATGAAAACATGTTCATAAGAGATTTGAATAAGATTGCTTACAGCAACTTGCTCATAAGCCAAATTGGAAAAGACTCACATATGTATAAATAAGAGAATGGAGAAATAAACTGGCTTATACTCATGCGATAAAACTGTTAACCATCAAAAAAATAAAAGGAACCAAATTATCCACATGCACAGCATGGGGGTGGGTCTTAAAAACAGCATGCCAAGTTAGAGTAACATACAAATAGAGCATACCGCACAGTTTCCCTTATATGAAATTCTAGGATAAATAGAATCATCTATGGTATGAACAAAACAACAGTGAATCTTCTGGTGGGGCATATTGGGTGAGAAATCCCAAGGGGGGGTCATGAGAGAAACATCTGAGATGATGGCACTATTCTGTACCCTCGAGTGAGCATGGCTTTAATGGGCTTTTATGACAATCATGAATCTCATGAACAGCATTTCACGGCATGCACATTTTACATCAACAACAATGCAATTTAGAGTTAGGAAAAAGACAAAACTGTCCCTGCATGGATGCTCACAACACCAGGCAGGTATTTACTATGTGTAGTCATGGGCCTCCAGGAGCTGGTATCATCAAGTTCTGAGGACTGGAGCACAGCGAGACCTTAGAAATACAGGAAAATAACAACCAGACAGTCGTCTCCCTCCAAAGTACTGAGTTAGGAAAGGGAGAAACTAAAGCTGTCCTGTTGGGATAAACAGCACAAAAGTTGTCCCTAGCAATCCTTAAGAACTCCACCTGCTCCTTGCTCCCTATGCTGCCTCCCTCCCTGCTGTATATGGACGTGCTGGTAAGTCATAACCAGATTCCCAATCCTCATGCATTCAAGGGTGTCTGTGTACATCTAAGGACCATTGTTGGTGGCAGTTTTCTCTTCTCAATAGAAGATACTTGTTGAGATTCATGTATGTGTTCATGAATTGTGTGTCACTGGTGCAGACCAAGCAATCTCTGCTGTCCCAATCCAGAGCCCTAAGAGCGTTGTCCTCACATAGACTTCAGAATATAAAGCTGTCAGTTTCATGAAATTGCAGCTACGATAAAATTCTACTTTGAGGGGTCTCTAGCCGAGCACTCTCTTCCTGAAGCTGATGTTCCCAGTGTGGCTCCGAGGTTTGTCCTTTTTCTCATTCTATGACAATCCTTTCCAGCCCCAGTTATTTTCTTCTGGTGTAGTTGAATTTCCATAGTCCCCAAAGTTATGGATAAATGGGTTAAACACAGGAGGTATGGAAATTTTTATAAAATTAAAATGTATTTACCCTGTGAACTATTTTACTCCTAGACACAGAAAATGAAAACATATCCATAAGAGATTTAAATAAGAAAGCTCCCAGCAACTTACTCATAATTCAAATTATAAGGGTCCACGTCTGTATCAGAGAACAGAGAAACTGTGACCAATGAGAAGGAAGTCTATTTTTATAATTTTTCATAATAAAAACTGTCATCTGCCAGTTACATGACAAACAACAAACCTTGGTTTTTCTGAAAATGTGACCTTGTATAAACTATAATGTGTTCATTTCAGCCACCACTTTAGAGATGATTCAGTGCTCGCTCACAGACAAATCTCTGAGCTGCAGAGGCCTGGGGCCTAATAAAGCCACAGAGGGCTCTGAGGGCCTGCACGGGCTCCGGCCTCCTGTACCACTTGCTGCTCTTTGCTGCATGTCTGCTGCTCCCTTGATGCCACACACTCCCCATGAGTTCCATAGACGCCTCTGACACTGCTCACGCTCCTAGAATACGTTCTGTTGATACTCATTCTAGGCCTGTCATTCTGCATGCACCTTCCTTGTCACCTAATGCACTGGTTTTCCTCCTTGTAACTAAAACAGCTTTTGATACAGGAGTTCAATTCTCAAAATGTAATTTTCTTCCTGGCTGTGCTATTTGTCGATCTCAGCGTACCAGGTCTTTCCACGCTCAATAGCAGCACATATCTCCTTTCAACTTTAGAGAAGCCCACATGCACTCTGGCCACCCTGAAGGCTTTCTTGGGATTAACAATCTGTAGTATGAAGGCGAGCGGGCCGCATTCCTGGTGCCCGGCTAGCTTAACCCCTGAAATAATTACACAGAAACTGTATTCATTTAAACACTGTCTGGCCCATTAGGTTTAGCCTTTTATTGGCTAACTCTCAAATCTTAATTTAACCCATTTTTAGTAATCTGTATAGCACCACGAGGTAGTGGCTTACCCGGAAAGATTCCTAACCAGCATCAGTCTCAGACAGGAGTTTCATGGCGTCTGCCACACTATCTTCTTCCCAGCATTCGGTTCTGTCTACTTTGCCTACCTGATTTCTGCCCTGTCAAAAGGCTAAGGCAGTTTCTTTATTCATCAATGAAAGCAACACAAATACAAAAATACCTCCTATACCAGCAAGCAGATTTGGACCCTGAAATCCTGCCACTGCAGGTTAGACCTGTGGTTAAGCCGTGGAAGATGGCAGTGGAATAAGGCCAATATTTGATGATAAAGCAGACAACAAAGGCCATGATTCAACAACTCCCCATGGATCCTGCGGCAGCTCTGCTGAGGTCTGCGACACACACATGCTGTCTTCAGGCTCACCCTCGTCAGCACCTAGTCTGATTTCTGCTCTAAATGAATTTAGTTTTGAAGGGATAATTTTCCATGGCAGCATAAGAGAATTCAGATCTCAATACAATGGGAAAGGCTGTACTAGAGTTATTTCTTCATTTTTATCAGCTCCAAGAGTAGGTCTATGTTCAACAGGTGAGGCTAAAGATTTGAACACTAAACAACCCTGAGAGTAAGGGTCCATCCATCAATGTTTAACTCTGATAGTAAGGGTCTACCCATCAATGTTTGAGCTTCCTGCTTCTCTGATACAGAAGGGTGAGGATGTAAACCTGAAGTGCACATAATAAATGAAATGACTAAGCTGTCACTGCCGGTCCTCCTACACTAAGACATCTATACGTCATCACATTTGTAAACACAGACCCACCACATAGAGTAACTGAAGAAGCTGCTGTCCTGCTCTGTTTTCATTCAGTTTGCTCATGAACCTATTTTCTTTTCCCATGCCTTGGTTTTCTTCTTGGTAAACAAGGATAATATGTCCTATAAAGCTGTTAAGGGAGTTGATTTAGATCTTGTTTGAGAACATTTAGCTACAAGACCTAATACATAAGTTTTCCCATTAAGTGTTATTACTGTATTGCTGTCATTGTACTAAATTTTTTCCTGTTAATTATGTATTCATCCTAAATAGGATAAATAAATTATTATTTACCCTAAAGATAACTAATATTTACCTTCACTAATCAATTCTTGTTTTTCAATAACAAAAAGACAAATAACTTTTTAATTTATTTTTAATCATCTCCTTAGTTATATTTTATCTAAAATTAATGAATTAATATGTTCACAGACAATAAAAATGGAACCTTTGAGATTTTCTGTTACTAAAAACTCAAAAGTAGCAAATTTTTATAAGCAATAACAATGTTTTATAATAAACTAAATTTTAGAGATTGAAATTGCCACAACAAACTTATCTGATATATGCAAATATTATTACGAAGAAGAATAAATGCACACCTCTGATTCCAAGGTTTGGAGTCACATAAAATAATTTCATAATTAATCTTTAAAAAGTCTCATTATTTGTAAGACTGGACTGAATGCTAGTAGTGTGATGTTTCTCACACTGCTATTCTGCTGAGCTACTCCAGTAAAGCTCCAAGCTGAGCTACAGAAAGAAAATCTAGTCATGGAAAGAATGACAGGGAATGAGCCATCTCTCGACTGCAACACAGAACAATCCTCTTATACATCCAAACAGCCCCAGGGCCGTGCAAACATGCATTTTTCAAATCCATGATATGTAACTTGCTGCATTCAGGTTTCACCCATTCCAAATCAAAGACTTGATTTTCCAGGTAGGCTTTGCAAAGACTTGCTAAGAAGATAATCAAAAATTTGTGGTTACATGGGTGACGATCTTACATGTACAGTTCTGGCTAAATCCCTGCCTGTCTGTGTGACTGATTTCACAGGACTCAGAAAAGGCACTCTCAAGCTATGCGTGTTGGCACATGCCAGCAATCTCAGAATCCAGGAAGCTGAGGCAAAAGAGTTTAAGACCAACCTGGATTACATATGTAAGATGTAGTCCCAAAATGTAAAAAACAAACCAAAATGCATAAAACCCTTAGGCACAGTGTGACTTCATTCCATATATACTCATTAAGTCCCCATTAATATCCTGTTCAGTGCTACATGTACTCAAATGTGATAGTAAGTACACCTGTTTCTAGCTACTATAGTGCCCAGGTTTTTTTTTCTATAAAGAATTTATAAACAAACTCTGTGACATTTAGTAGAAAATATACTATAATACAGAACAGCATAAACTACTGCTAATCAGCTCACCATGCAAAAATTTTCCTTTAAAGAATTAAAACTTCATATTGCATCACTGTAGAAAAGTTTTAAAACAGAAATGTCTCCAGAGAAATAACAGAGTGAGATGGATCCCAGTTCAAGCAGTGACTTAAATCTGTACTTCATTAATTTCATAAGTTGTAGGAATCCCTCCTCTTTCAGTCAGAGCAGTGCAAACTCTGGTTTTCCATACCACAGTTTGCTTTATTTTAAAGGACATAACCTTTGGCTAAAATAAACATATCTAACAGGTAAAAACAAAAATGTTTCAATAAACACACATGTAGAAAAGGTCACTTTCTAAACAGGTAAAAATCATCAGTAGTCAGTCATGGCACTCTTAATTTCTTTCACCAGACTTGTTTCAGCAGTGGATGGCCTCACAGCATGAGTGGATAACGTGTTGAGCCTTTTCTGGTGGACAGAGGGTGAGCACATTGTCGTAAGTCATGCTAACTCATGGCTTGTTCTTGGAGTAATTAAATCAGAGAAAATGGATCTTCGAAACATTGAGAGTGTCTTGCTCTCCACACAAGTTATGTAAATATGGGTACTCACCATCTGCTCCTTCAGGTATGGCTTCTGCAGTTGCCATGATGGACAGGTGGGCTGATCCTCTATGAATGGTGAACTCTGTGATTACATGAGTGATAAAGACATGATGAATATTTATTTTAGCTATTTCTTTTATCCATAAATAAATAAAATGAATACCTAACACTCTGATATTTTGTTATTCTGAACTAGAACTTTCAGCATCCCCTCTAGTTTATGGAGTGTCTGTATATATCCTACCTTACTGGTTCCTAACAACCTGTGTGAGGATTTGGACATTTTAAAATTTATTCCCAAAGGTTCATGTGCTGGAAGCATGGCCCATAGTGTCACACTGGGCATGCGAAAGACTTGAGAGGATGGAGTGAGAAGTCTTTAAGTCAACTGGAGTATGCAATCAGAAGAGGCAGCAGAGCTACTCTAACCCCCTTGGCTTCCTGTTTCTGAGACATTCGGGATCTCCCACTTTCTCATGCACTCCCAGCTGTGAGGAGTTCAGTGAAGAGCACCCCCGCTAGGGCTGGAACAAAGTTAGCACCATGCTCTTGCACCTCTGAAACTGTGAGTTAAATGAACTACTTATCTTTATAAATTAAGTTTGCCTCAAACATTTCATTTATAGTAATAAAACTAAACTACAGCCACTGCTCTGCATTTGGTCGGCCTGAAAATAAAGGTGCAGTGGCATTTCATTTGTATTTTAATAAATAAAGTTTGCCTAAGGATCATAAAAGTAAAACAGCCACACTGGCTGCTCTTACAGACCAGGCAGCAATGACACACACCTTTCATCCCAGTAGCCACAGTAGTTGCCATAGAAACCCGGTAGTAGTGGTGCACGCCTTTAATCCCAGCCTAGAGAGGAATATAAAATGAGAGGATACAGCTCCCACACAGTCACATTCTGAGATTCCTAGAGGCAGGATCACCTCGGACTGAGGTCAAGGTAAGAGCCAGTGGCTGGCTGCTTTGCTTTTCTGGTCTTTGGGTTGAACCCCAATATCTGTCTCTGGGTTTTTATTATTCAGGCAACATAAAGGTGCAGAGAAGTTTTAAAAAAAAACTCCTAGGTTAACAGCATTTTTGTGACATAAAAGAATTCAATTCAAATATTTGAGCCTAAGATCCTAAGAGAGCTCACCTAATTTCATTACTTTTTACTTCTACCCAGCTCATACATGGCAGATACCTTATATATTCCAACTCTGAACTTATATTTGTGTTTATCTTCAAATTAAAATGCCTGTTTTCTTCCCATCTCCTTCATGATTTGTCTGGTCTCAGTCCCTCACCTCTGCTTTATGGTAGTTTTGCTGTCTGTGCTGTGTAAAGGGCTAAAGACAGGCATGGTGTTTCTAAAAGCCCTACATCCCCAAAGAGACTGCATGCAGACTTAAAGCAGAACTATACTTAAAATACTGGAAATTATAGTTAACACAACTAGTCCTCAACTCTGGATGACCATCAAAGTCACCTAAGAACATTTAAAGAATGTACCAATCTAGAACAGAATCTAGGAGCTTCATTTTAGACGTTTGTCTGAATGTTTGTTACTTTAAAGTGACCCCTACTTTGAACCTTGACCCAGTTGTTCCTACTTCGGTTTTCCAATACTGGAGATGCTCAAGAACAGACTTATTAATACGTGGACTAAGGTGAGCTCTTCCACCTACATTTACCTCAACTTTCCTTCCAAAGCATTATGCACAATGCAGCAAATGTCTCTCCAGCTACAGAAGGACTTCCACTGATGCCAGTTACTGTGCACTTGGTGGCTGCATGATTAGAAACAAGAATACTAAATGCTTTTCATGACCCACAGAGTCCTTGATCTAAACTCTAAATATAATTGTTCATTTGGCTGACACAACCAACATGCTCTGAAGAGTGTTCAACCTTGTTAAACACATTGGTGATTATTGGAAGAAGCATGAACTTTGCCCTGTGAAAGTCATAACTACAGTCACATGTCCTCAGATAAAGATCTACAAAAACTTTCCTTGGCTTCTAACCAGAGGAAGCAGCCACATCTTTAAAATCCAAAACATCTAGGGGAAGTGTTTCTCAAGCTCTTGGCATTCTACTGTCAGCAAGAGCAGAGTGCACTGCTGGCCTGCCTAGTCCTATAAGCAAGTCTTAGAGAATCCAAACACAGGCCCACCCTTGGCAATCAACAGGCAGCACTTGTCTTCTGCTTCGACCAATTGTTATCCTCTCATGTTTCAATACTAGAGAAACTTGAAATTGTTTTGTGCTTTGTCATCTCCTTATTTTTATCTCTACAGAAGTGAACTTCTCCAGTGTTACTTGCTGCTTTCTTTGCCTTCCCTCAGTGTGCCAGGAGTGCCGTTCTGTACCAAATGGGCTGGTAAGCCAGGAGTGCCACTGTCCTTTTAATGCAGAAACTCCCATGTGGTGCTTCCATGGTAATGTCCCCACAAAACCAAATACCATGGGGAGAAACTGAGCCAGGAGATGTGTGGAAGGCAGCTGCAGATGGCGAAACTGCTGAGAGATGCACACAATGACATAAAGGATCAGAAAGTGCTGCTCTGTCCACTTTAAGAACCTTAAAGTCATGAGACTCCAAGCTTCCCAGGTATATGTTTATTACCTTCTTGTGCATGAGACTTGCCATCATCAATTTTGGAAGAAAAGACAAAAAAGTTAAAAAACCACAGAAGTATTTGCCAGGGGTTGTAAAGCAGCAGTGCTATAAACCTGGAAGGGTGAATAGTTTTAAAATAAATGACATCAAAGACTGAAGATAAGCTAGAAGAAGGAAGAGTGGAAAGGTAGTAATAGTGAAATCATGATGGTATCTGTCAATCAAAGTGAGATATAATCTGGTGCGATCCTGCTCTGAAAATTAGTCCTGCCGTAGCAGCCGGTGTAACTTAAGAGAATCAGAGAGTGTGGCTGCATAAAAGGCAGCACAGAAAATACAAGTTGTGAATGCCGGTGGGGAAGAGGGCAGGGACCTGTATGGGCCTGAATGGAATGAAGGGCCTGGTTTTCTGCTGCTGTAATAGGCATGGAACACATTTGCTTTTGAGTGGAGTTATTCTTGGTTTTGCTTTTTTAAACAAGGTATTCAAATAATCAGTATTCTAGAATGTAGCTTTCAGAAATTCAAGAAATTTATTTCCTTCCCTACAGCATTCCCAGTCCCCAGAGCAGGGGACTCTGGCTGAGCTTGAGAGCTTATGTGACAGCCAGCATGCTTGGCGGGGCTGCCCTTCCCTCTCAGACCCACCTCAGTGCATCCTGTGAACACAGCCCTTTACCCTTTCACTCCAAGTAGAAGCAATTTAAGGCTCCCCAAACTGGGTGACAGGAATGCTTATGATGTATAATCTTATTCTTGTAGGATAAAGGGCAAACATAATTAGAACTTAAATCCTACTTCATCTTCACAATGTAGATGACTAATGTGAGTTGGTCATGAAATCTACAATATAGGGTCTTCCATGTTTCCCAAAGGCCTACATATTAAAAATTTGGTCTATAGCCAATAAAAGTGCCAGAAGGTGGTGAAACTTTCTAGTAGGAAGGATATTTGGACACTGAGGCACAGAGAATACTGGGACAGTAGTCACCCTCATCATACTTGCCACGAGGGGAGCAAACTTCCTGTATCATATGTTCCTAGTTTAATGGACTGTGGTATCATAGACAAAAAAGATGGAGTCCCACAACTATAGGAAGAAAACTCTGAAATCATGAGCTAAAATAAAACTTTCCTCATTACAAATTGGCCATCAGTATCTTGGAAATCTTGGCAAAACAATAGAAAAATAACTAATAAAGCATCATTTATAAGGAAGTATTTGGGGCAAAAATATGCTGTGTGTTATACAGCAGGGCACATGGAAGTGGATCACACTTTAGGGAGCTGAAGAAAGTAGTTCAGCAGTTGATTCAAGGACAAATGACAGAAATCTTCATTTCAACCCTAACTTTCTCCCCCTGTCCCTCTGTAAAATCTCTGAGCCTTCAGTCCCCCTGTCACCTCTACACTTGGCTCCCAGAAACTCTGCCTGTAGCTTCATGTTCCTGGAGTCATAGGCCTCAGATTGTCTTATGGCCTCATTTGCTACATTCAATCCATCGAAGCTGGGTATATGGCTAACTTCACAATGCGGCTGCATCTCACCATCTTTGCTCTGTCTCAGACATAACCACATAACCCTGAACTAACGCAACGGTTTCCGACCTCAGCTCCTCTCAGCCTGTTTCGGTTCATCCTTCACACGGCAGCGCTCATCTTCTACACTATGGCCAGATGCCTTCCTTCCCACAGCTTCTGATTGCATTTAAACACTTGGCCTTTTCTCTGGGCTCATTCGTCTCATAAAACTAAGCAAATATGGATGAGAAGCTTGGGGCTGCAACCCTAAAATTCCACAACCTTGGAACTAAGTCAGTGGGTGGGTTTTACCTTCATTTTCCTCATTTAAGTAATAAATTATTGGCATAGAATACTTTTAATGGCCCTTCAGATTCTAAAACTATTAGTGTATTGTTTTTATATATTTTGGAATGAAGAATAAACAGTTGGTTCCAAATACCAGAAATTGACCATGTGGTCAATACTGCCTGGCTCTCCTTGGAACACATTCCTGTGTTCTCAGAAGCTCTGGGGCATTGACATGAAGGCAGCGGAGAAGGCCAGGCCTCCCGAGTTATATGCCTCCATATATCCCTCACCACTACCTCTCATGCCATAGTGCCTGGGGAATCTTGCCGATGGTCTGTCCTGTTCTAGTCACTGGTTCCATTCTTGGCTACATTTTCTTCTTCAAATTAACAAGTGTGGTGGTCTATCCTTATTGTCCACTGGTCTAGATCTAGAATGGAAAGTCTTTGAGAAGTTTACCAGAGATTTTTGAGAGGTAAGATCCACCCTGCATGTTGGCACCACCATGCCATGGACTGGGACACCAGACAGGACAGAAAGAAAAAATAGGAGACCCAGTTGTCACTGCTGTGTTTGCTGACTGGATACAGTGTGGCCAGTCACTGCTTGATTCTGCCACCACTACTGGAATTATTCTTACCAATATGCCTTCTATGCTACTGTGAACTATATTGACTGCAAGCAAAAATAAGACCTTTCTTTCCTAAGTGCCTCTGACAAGCATCTTCTCACCACACACAGGACTGTAACTAACAGGAGAAAAAAACCTTCGATTCCACATTTTCCACACCTGCCCACACTGCCAAGTTTCTGATTCCTCGGAACTGAACATCTGATCGCAACAAACCATGGGACTAAGGAAAGAAAAGACAAACAAACTGATCAGCTTCCACCTGGGGCCAATAGCACTGCAATTATTAGGCACATAAAGTAGATGAACGTATACTAGATGACAGGAGAATTAAATATCATGACCCTAATTTGTCAGAGAATCAAAATGGCATAGAGAGAAGATATTATATAAATTTCTGGCCCTAATTGTCAGGTAAGATGGGTAAGATGTCAGGTAAGATTGTCAGGAAAGATAGGCCCCCAGGGGGCCTAATACTGCATGGCAAACACATAGAATAGCACTTATTTCCTGATGCAGACATTGCTCTCTGATTTGCTAACTCAGGTTAGTGGCTTATACAGAACCAGGAGGTAGGAAGAAAACAATATTTGAGTCATTAGGCTACTCATCCCTCAACACAAATCATCAGAATCCAGGAGTTCTGTGATCCCTGAAAACTCAAATTCAATCCCCAACTTTCCAATGCCAGAGCATGTGATCTTTGCCAACTCCTAGCCTACCTGAGTCCTATTGCCTCATACAAAACCCAGAAGATTTTACAAACAGAAACTTCATCTATATTTAAATTAATTCTCAGAAAACTATGGCGACAACAGATGGTCGCCTGGCTCTTCTGTTGTGAGGGGGCTCAGAGTCTCCCCAGCATGCACCTACTCTCATCTCTCCTTACCAAAGGCTAAGAGGCTCCAGGCCCCGAGAAGTTCAGCTTAACTGTTTTATAAGATGGTTATTGTAGTCAGTTCAGTAATGAAGCAATAACATGTTAAAATCTTTCTACTATTTTCATTCTCATATAAAATATTTAAATATTTAAGGTACAGAAGAAAGTGATTTATTATTGATTATTTTTTGGTTTTATTTAAGTTTTAAAAAGGAGATGTTATACTGAGGACTTTTAAACCCCTCACATTATACTTTATAATTATTTTTGGTGTTCTACTTGGGTAAGTTATGATCCTTTTTGAGCCCCTGCCTTATTATAATGGTTCAAAGGAAACTGGATTCCAGCCAGGGAAGCAGGTAGACCAACTGCAGATCTTCACCACTCCCTCCACTCCTCCAAACTCAAACTCCCATTCTCATCCCCAGCTCTGTAGCCGAACCCCTACTTGAGCCTCCTCTCTGACCCTACCCCAGCTCCAGTGGATCACAGGGATCTTCCCCTCCAAACCTCCAGACCCCCACTCATTCCATTATCCCAGCCCTCAACTTCACCAGGCATTCCCTGGGAACACACAGGCTACTGCAGCCAGAGAGGCAGGAAGCCTCCTGCAACTCTGCACCTCCCTCTCCTCTCCTCAAAATCCACCACCAAAATTGGAGCAAATCACCTGACTAGGCCTCCCCCTCCTCTCTGCACCCATTTCAAGCCATTCACGAAGATCCTTCTCCTACAATCTTTCTCCCCATTTACCCTGTTATTACAGCTCAATCTCCATGATGAACAAACATCATCCACCAGTGGCAGATTACAACAGGGCTGGTGGGATCAGACTGACACTCCAACAGTCTGACTACAGGGCAAGGCCAGTTTCCCCTCTCCTCTATCACTTAGGGTCTTAGCTGGGCTCATCGTTGTAGATTCCTGGGAATTTCTCAAGTGCCAGGTTTCTTGCTAGTCCCATAATGGTTCCCTCTATAAAGATATATCTTTCCTTGCTCTCATCTCTGTCCTTCCTTCATCTCCACTATCCCATTCCCTCAAGTTCTCCTTCCCCTCTCCTTCCCCTCTCATCTTCCCCTTCTGTCCTCCCTACTCCCCCAACTCCCATGCTCCCAATTTTGTCAGGCAATCTTGTCTATCTCCCCTTTATGTTTCTCTTAGGCTTCACCTTGTTTCTTAGCTTCTCTAGGATCATGGACCATGATGGGTACACCCACTGAAACATTATACCTATGCTAATGTAGCTCACCAACTCCAGCCATATAGGGAAGGAAATAGCATAGATCCAAACTAGTCCCTCTGAATGTGGGTGACAGTTGTATGACTGGGGCAGACTGTGGGGCCACTGTCAGTGGCACCAGGATTTATCCCTACTGCTTGTACTGGTTTTTTTGGAACCTATTCTCTTTGGATGGATACCGTGCTCAACCTAGATATAGTAGGGAGGGCCTTGGACCTTCTCCAAAGCAATATGCCTTACCCTCTCTGAGGAGTGGATGGGGGTGGGGGGGTTAGGTGGAGGAGATGTGAGGGAATGGGAACTGGGATTGGTATGTAAAATGAAAAAAGATGGTTGTTTTCTTTTTAAAAAGAAATAAATAAATAAAAGAAAACAAATTTACCAGGAAGATTTCCAAATGGAAAATAGGTAGGTGAAATGACACTCATAATTAATTTGTTATTAGCAGAAAGAAGGCTAAAAGTCACAACCATATACCCAAATAAATGACTCTTTAAAATAACCAAATGTTGACAGAGACAGATCATCTCAATCATTCACTTACTACCTATTGGAGAACTAACTAGTTATCTTTGCTAAACTAATTGGAGAAAAGCTTCAAGAGCTTCAGAAGCCCTTCTGCTCTCCCTAATGAATGGCTAATACCATCCACCAAAAGATACATGTAAGAAAAATCATAGTAGCACTACATAAAATCAAAGTGATAGAAACGACTCAAATGTCCTCCAACACAAGAATCAATAACCTGCGTATTATATACACAGTGGAGAACTTTGCAGCCATGACCTCGAACTACTGTACACAAAGACAATTGGTTCTCACATATAATCCTGAAGACAGTAAGTCAACATAAAAAGAATACAATTTTATGCTTTAGTTGATACAAAGTTCAAAATCAAGCATTGTAACCTCTGAGGAGAGGTGTCAGGTCTCAAGTGAGGTCATATAACAGGTTCTGTGCTCTAGTAATTTCTGACATTTATGGCATGGTGGTTTACAAATTGTTCCATTGAAAATATTTATTATTCATTAATAAATGAATAATTTATTAATAATTAATAATAATTCCTTTGGGAATAGTATGTATTTTCCAATATCTCATTTATCCATTAAAATGTATTCCTTTTTCAAAGTGACACATAAAATCTCTGAAAAGAAGCTCTTGTCATCACAGACAAATTTATGTATCATCACCTGATTCTCCTTCAAAAGAAATACAAAGTATAGAGCTTTATCAAAGCCAGAAGTAACTGAGATACCTTGTAATCCCCACCAGGACCAATACTAACTTTTGAATTTGTCTTTATGTCTTCCATTGACTGTATACATGGCGAGACACATATTACTACTCCACAGAAAGCTGTGACTGCTTGGGAAATGGGTCTGCAAATAAAGCTCCTGCTGAGCAAATGGGAAGATCAGAGTTCAAGTCCCTCTTAGGACTTTGCCCAAATCACATAAAATCTGAGCATGTAGGGCAAGTGTTTGTAAATTAAAGCCTCCAAAGGAGATGTAGAGACAGTAGAATCCCAGAGATGTTCTCAAGCTTGTTGTCCTAGGGGACACAGTGAAAAGACAGTAGAGAAAATGTTTCAAACAAGATGCAAGGTAAGAATCAACAATTAAGGATGTCTTATGACCTCTACCTACAAACCATGGCATGTGCACATCTGCACACACACACACAGGCACACATGTGTTCACATGCACACACATGCACACACATGCACACACTGCTGCTCTGAAGTCCTAACATTTGGCATTTTTCTAAATTTCCCAAGAGCTCCGAAAATGTCTTTAGAAATCTACTACTACTGGTCTGCGAAGTCTTTGGCCCAGCAAGAGTCCCTGCTCCTGTACTGAGGAGATCCATCCAGAGGGGTAAGTGTGTGCCCACCTGGCCAGACAGTCATGGGAGTGAAGTACAGGCCCCCTCCAGCTCCAGCTGCAGGGGATTCTTTGTTCCACACGACCCTGCCCCCCCCCAGCCCGCCCTTTTGTCTGCGAGGTCCTTGGCCCAGCAAGAGTCCCTGCTCCTGTACTAAGGAGATTCATCCAGAGGGCTAAGTGTGTGCCCACCTGGCCGGAAGGTCCTGGAATGGAGTACAGGCCCCCTCCAGCTCCTGCTGCAGGGGCTTCTTTGTTCCACACGACCCTGCCCCCCCCCAGGCCCGCCCTTTTGTCTGTGAGGTCTTTGGCCCAGCAAGAGTCCCTGCTCCTGTACTAAGGAGATCCATCCAGAGGAATAAGTGTGTGCCCACCCAGCCAGACGGTCCCGGGAACAGAGTACAGGCCCCCTCCATTTCTCTAAACGTTTCTGGCCATTAAGTAGGGGGTCTCCCTGGCTACTGGCTTTCTCCATTTGCCCCATTCCATCTTGTCTCCAAGCACTCCTTTCCATCTGCGGGGTCCTAGGATCTCCCAACTCAGCCTACTTCAGGGCTGAGGGTCTGGGAAGCCAGTGGTGAGTGCTCCTACTGCAGGGGCTTCTTTGTTCCACATGACCCTGCCCCCCACCAAGCCCACCCTTTTGTCCGCGAGGTCCTTGACCCATACTGAGAAGATACCCCATCCCATCATGCCCCCAAGCACTCCTTTCCATCTGTGGGGTCCTTAGATCCACCAGCACAACCTACTTCAGGGAAGAGGGGATCTGAGAGCCAGCTCCAGTGCTGAGGGGTCCTAAGAGAGAGCAGACCGAGAAAATCACCCAAGTACACAGTAAGCCACAGCAAAGACTGGACCAAGATGCCAAGACTCTACTGGCTGCATTTGAAGGAAGAGATGGGCAGGTGCCAATGCAAGAATTGCTCCAACAACCTGAAAAGCAACATGACAACACCAGAATCCGGAAGACTTGAACACCCTAATCCAGAAGAAGTAGAAGAAATCTACTTTAAACATAACATTAAGAAAATGATAGAGACCCTTAAACAGGATGCGAAAAACTCCCATAAAGAAATGGAAGAGAAGGCAAACAAAAAGTTAGAAGAAATTAATAAATCCCTCAAAGATACCCAAGAAAAAGCAATCAAACAGGTAAAGGAAACAGTTCAAGACATGAAGACTGAAATGAAGGTAATAAAGAAAACACAAACAGAGGGATGGATGGATATGGGAAACCATATGGATATGGTATAACCAACAGAATACAAGAGATAGAAGAAAGAATCTCAGGTGCCAAAGATACTATAGAGAAAATAACCTCATTGATCAAAGAAAACAACAAATCCAACAAATTCTTAACACAAGACATCCAGGAAATCTGGGACACCATGAAAAGACCAAACCTAAGAATAATAATAGGGGTAGAAGAAGGAGAAGAATTAGAGCTCAAAGGCCCAGAAAATATATTCAACAAAATTATAGAGGAAAACTTCCCAACCTAAAGAAGGATATTCCTATGAAAGTACAAGAAGCATACAGAACACCAAATCACCAAATACACTGGATCAAAAAAAATCCCCTCACCATATAATAATCAAAACACAAAACATACAGAATAAAGAATATTAAGAGCTGCAAAGGAAAAAGGTCAAGAAACATATAAAGGTAAACCTATAAGAATTACACCTGACTTCTCTATGGAAATCATGAAAGCCAGAAGGTTTTAGATATATGTGCTGCAGACACTAAGAGATAATGAATGCAAACCAAGACTACTATACCAAGCAAAGCTTTCTTTCACCATAGATGGAGAAAACAAGATATTCCAGAAGAAAAACGGATTTAAAAAATACGTAGCCACATCCCAGCCATACAGAAAGTACTAAAAGGAAAACCACAACCCAAGAAAGCCAAAAACACCCATAATAACGCAGACATTGACAACCCTCCACCAGCACAACTCAAAGAAGGGAAAGACAAAAACACTGCCACCAAAAAAAAAATAATAATAATAACCGGAGTTAAAAAGCACTGGTCATTAATATCACTTAAAATTAATGGACTCAATTCATCTATAAAAAGGCACAGGTTAAGAGAATGGATACAAAAACAGTATCCCACATTCTGCTGTTTAAAAGAAACATGCCTTAACCTCAAAGACAGACACTACCTCAAAGTAAAGGGTGGGGAAAAGGTATTCCAATCAAACAGACTTAAGAAACAAGCGGGTGTGGCTATACTAATATCTAACAAAATTGATTTCAAACTAAAATCAATCAGAAGAGATGGATAAGGACACTTTATACTCATAACAGGAACAATTCATCAGGATGACGTCTCAATCCTGAATATCTATGCCCCTAATATAAAAGCACCCACATATGTAAAAGAAACATTACTAGAACTCAAAACACACATCAAACCCCGCACACTAATATTAGATTTCAACACTCTTCTCTCACCAATGGACAGGTCAACCAGACAGAAACTTAACAAAGAAATATGAGAACTAACAGATGTAATGAATCAAATGGACTTAACAGACATCTATAGAACATTTCACCCAAATAGAAAAGAATATACCTTCTTCTCAGCATATGAAGGAACCTTCTCAAGAACTGATCACATACTTGGTAACAAAGCAAACATCCACAGATACAAAAATATTTGTAGCAACCACCTGTGTCTTATCAGATCACCATGGAATAAAGTTAGAATTCAACAACAATTATACCCCCAGAAAGCCTACAAACTCATGGAAACTGAACAGTCAACTACTGAACCACCCCTGGGTCAAGGAAGAAATAAAGAAAGAAATTAAAGTCTTCCTTGAATTCAACGAAAATAAAGACACAACACACACTAACCTATGGGACACTATGAAAGCAGTGCTAAGAGGAAAGTTCATAGCACTTAGTGCCCACATAAAGAAAACAGAGAAAGTTCACATTAGAGACTTAAAAGCACACCTGAAAGCTCTAGAAAAAAAAAGAAGCTGACTCACCCAGGAGAAGTAGAAGACTGGAAATAATCAATCTGGGGGCTGACATCAACAAAATAGAAACACAAAAACCAATCCAAGGAATCAATGAAACAAAGAGCTGGTTCTTTGAGAAAATCAACAAGATTGACAAACCCCTATCCAAACTAATCAAAAGGCAGAGAGAGAACACTCAAATTAACAAGATCAGAAATGAAAAGGGGGACATAGCAACAGGACTGAGGAAATTCAGAGAAATATTATGTCTCACTACAAAAGCCTGTATGCCAAAAAATTGGAAAATGTAAAAGAAATGGACAGTTTTTTAGATAAATACCATATACCAAAAATAAATCAAGACCAGGTAAACAATTTAAATAGACCTATAAGTCATGAGGAAATAGAAGCTGTCATCAAAAGACTCCCAACCAAAAAAACTCCAGGACCAGACAGTTTTAATGCAGAATTCTACCAGAACTTCCAAGAAGAGCTAATACCTATACTCCTTAATGTGTTTCACATAATATAAACAGAAGAGTCATTGCCAAACTATTTTTATGAAGCTACAGTTATCCTGATACAAAAACCACACAAAGACCAACCAAGAAAGAGAATTATAGACCAATCTCACTTATGAACATTGATACAAAAATTCTCAATAACATACTGACAAGCCAAATCCAAGAACACATCAAAAAAAATTGTCCACCATGATCAAGTAGGCTTCATCCCAGAGATGCAGGGCTGGTTCAAAATAAGAAAATCTATCAATGTAATCCATCATATAAATAAACTGAAAGAAAAAAAGACATATGATCATTTTATTAGATGCTGAAAAAGCATTTGACAAAATTCAACACCCTTTATGATAAAGATCTTGGAGAGATGAGGGATACAAGGATCATGCCTAAATATAATAAAAGCAATGTACAGCAAGCCAACAGCTAACATTAAATTAAACAGAGAGAAACTCAAAGCCATTCCATTAAAATCGGAACAAGACAAGGCTGTCCACTCTCTCCAAACCTCTTCACTTTAGTGCTTGATGTTTTAGCAATAGCAATAAGAAAACATAAGGAGATCAAGGAGATTTAAATTGGAAAGGAAGAAGTCAAACTTTCATTATTTGCAGATGATATGATAGTGTACATAAGTGACCCTAAAAACTCTACCAAAGAACTCCTTTCAGTAATGTGTCAGGATACAAGATCAACTCAAAAAAAAAAAAAAAATAGTAGCGCTCCTATACACAAAGAATAAAGAAGCAGAGAGGGAAATCAGAGAAACATCACCTTTCATGATAGCCACAAATAGCATAAAGTATCTAGGGGTAACACTAAACAAGGAAGTAAAAGATCTATTTGACAAGAACTTTAAGTCTTTGAAGAAATAAATTGAAGAGAACACCAGAAAATGGAAGGATTTCCCATGCTCTTGGATTGGTAGGATCAATATAGTAAAAATTGCAATTCTACCAAAGGCAATCTATTAGTTCAACGCAATCCCCATCAAAATCCCAACAAAATTCTTCACAAACCTTGAGAGAACAATAATCAACTTTATATGGAAAAACAAAAAGCCCAGGATAGCCAAAACAATCCTATACAATAAAGGTACTTCTGGAGGCATTACCATCCCCGACTTCAAACTCTATTACAGAGCTACAGTAATGAAAACAGCTTGGTATTAGCATAAAAACAGAGACGTTGACCAATGGAATTGAATCGAAGACCCAGATATTAAGCCACAAACCTATGAACACCTCGTATTTGACAAAGAAGCTAAAATTATACAATGGAAAAAAGAAAGCATATTCAACAAATGGTTCTGGCATAACTGGATGTCAACCTGTAGGAGAATGAAAATAGATCCTTATCTATCCGCATGTACAAAACTCAAGTCCAAATGGATTAAACACCTCAAAATAAATCTGACCACACTGAACCTGATAGAAGAGAAAGTGGGAAGTAGCCTGCAATATATGGGCACAGGCGACCACTTCCTATATTTAACCCCAGTAGCACAGACAATAAGAGCAGCAATAAACAAATGGGACCTCCTGAAACTGAGAAGCTTCTGTAAAGCAAAGGACACTGTCATTAAGACAAAAAGGCAACCTAGTGAATGGGAGAAGATCTTTACCAACCCCACATCAGACAAAGGCCTGATCTCCAAAATATATAAAGAACTCAAGAAACTAGACATTAAAATTCTAAATAACCCAATTAAAAATGGGGTACTGAACTGAACAGAGAATTCTCAACAGAAGAAGTTTGAATGGCCAAAAGATACTTAAGGTCATGCTCAACTTCCTTAGCGATCAGAGAAATGCAAATCAAAACAACTTTGAGATACCATCTTACATTTGTCAGAATGGCTAAAATCAAAAACACCAATGATAACCTATGCTGGAGAGGATGTGGAGTAAGGGGAACACTCATCAATTGCTGGTGGGAATGCAAACTTGTGCAACCACTTTGGAAATTAGTGTGGCATTTTCTCAGGAAATTGGGAGTCAACCTACTTCAAGATCCAGCAATACCACTCTTGGGAATATACCCAAGAGGTGCCCAATCATACTACAAAAGCATTTGTTCAACTATGTTCATAGCAGCATTATTTATAATAGCCAGAACCTGGAAACAACCTAGATGCCCCTCAATGGAAGAATGGCTAAAGAAAGTGTGGCACATATACACATTAGAGTACTACTCAATAGTAAAAAAAAAAAAAATGACATCTTTAATTTTGCATGCAAATGGATGGAAATAGAAAACACTATCCTGAGTGATATAACCCACACCCAAAAAGATGAATATGGTATGTACTCACTCATTAGTGGATTCTAGCCATAAACAAAGGACATTGAGCCTACAGTTTGTGATCCTAGAGCAGCTAAATAATAAGGTGAACCCAAAGAAAAACATATATAGATCCTCCATGAAACTGGAAGCAGACAAAATTGCCAGGCAAAAGTTGGGAGCATGCGGGTGGGTGGGGAGAAGGAAAGAGGGGGAGAAAGAAGGGAGAAAGGGAAGGTTGGGGAGAGCTTGGGGAGGTGGGATGGTTGAGATGGAGGAAGGGCAGATACGGGTGCAAGGAAGAAGATATCTTAATTAAGGGAGCCATTTCAGGGCTGGCAAGAGCCTGGCTCTAGAGGGGATCCCAGGTATCCACAGGGATTTCCCCAGCTAGGTCCTTGGGCAGTAGAGGAGAGGGTGCCTGAACTGGCCTTGCCCCATAGCCACACTGATGAATATCTTGAATATCACCATAGAACCTTCATCAGGTGATCGATGGAGATAGAGACAAAGACCCACATCGGAGCACTGGACTGAGCTCCCAAGGTCCAGTTGAAGAGCAGAAGGAGGAAAAAGATGAGCAAGGAAGTCAGGACCGCGAGGGGTTGGTCCATCCACAGAGACAGTGTGCCTGATCTAATGGGAGCTCACCAAGGCCAGCTGGACTGGGACTGAATGAGCATGTGATCAAACCGGACTCTGAATGTGGCTGACATTGGGGGTTGAGTGAGAAGCCAATGATAATGGCACTGGGATTTGATTCTACTGCATGTACTGGCTTTTTGGGATCCTAGTCTGTTTGGATGCACACCTTCCTAGGCCTGGATGGTGGGCGGAGGGCCTTGGACTTCCCACAGGGCAGGGTACCCTACCCTTTCTTAGGACTGGAGGGGGAGGGGAGAGGAAGAGTGGGAGGGAAATGGGAGGAAGGGAGGAGGTAGAAATTTTGAATGGTATTATTTTTAAAACAATAAAAATTAAAAAAAGAAATCTACTACTACGAAAACTTCCATGTAACTTGTCATGCGTTTGTGCAATGTGACTAAGATAGTGAATTTGATGGGAAAACCGTAACAATCTGAATGAGAAACAAAGTTAAATACTTTGGTCCAAAATGATTGATGAACACCCACATACAACTGGCTTCAGAAAGAAACACAATTTACTATATTTTTCTCACCCCCAAGTTCTCATAACAGGAGAGTAGTTTTCATTGAATAAAATGTTAAAATATTCTAAGTATATCTTCTCATGTATTTTATGTAAGAAGTTTGGTAAGATAAGTGGTCAGCCCTGGGATCATATACGTACACAAGTAACACTGTACAAATGGCACAGGTTGCATTTAGATATTTGTGAATATGTATGTGAGCGTGTATGACAATAACAAAGAAATGGAAGCCATGAATTTGAGAAGAAGAAATGGGCAGTGAAAGGGATTTGAGGAAGGAAAGGGGGAGGATGATAAATTTTAATTTGTAATTATAAGATTTTTGGTAAGAAAATTATAAGTCAGAACATATGTGTCCAGGAACAACAACAGAAAGCTAGTAATTCCTCATCTATGAAGCGTTCTGTCATATCAGGTTTGGTTGAAAAATATCTCATGAAGATACCCAAATCAATATATGATAGCTGAGACATGTTGTGATATTTCTGTGTGGTCTTTATAAATGAAAACAGTACTATTATAAAAGTGTATTTGGCTGTTAATTTCACAAGCCTAAAATGGAAACCATTAACATTTTATAAATATTAATAATGAGTAAAAACTCACTTTACAAAACAGTTCCCTATTGACATGTTTGAGACATTTTGCAAATAGTTAAAAACAACAATGAAATACTATAAAATTACAGCTTGTGATATTAGTTACAACAAATTAAATAAATTAAAGGCCAAAGCTATTAAATTGTTTGAAGAGAATGATACTCAAAAATAGTGAAGTTGAAGACCTTGTCCAAGAAATTGAAACAACTCATGGGCTATTCCTTCCTCCTTCTCTGGAGTTTCTTTCTACTCAAAGACCTTGCAAAAAAATCTGATTGGTGTTAGAAAGTTTATATTTAAGTAGTAGCTTCATGTATTATAATTTTCAGATTGTAAAGCATCTTAAGTGTTGTCTTTGAGCCCCCTTCATATGGGTGTAAAAATGCATTATGGGTATGTAAATGATTTCAACTCAGCCCTAGCTTTGCACATGAACTGTAACCAGAATGTATGTCTCCTGACTCTGATAAATCACTATTCCTGAAACTAAATGAACAAAATTCTTGCAGGGAATTATATCCCCTCCCAGAAGTCTTTCAAGCTTTCTCTTCCTCCTATTGATTGAATTGATCTTTTCCCCTATTTTATTGCAATGGAGACAATATTGTATCATGGTGAAAAGAAAACTACTTTGTGCTCAGTGGGTGTTGGCTCAAGAGCAGGGCTTCTTAATTCCAAGTCATGGTATTGAGCATTACACAACCAAATGGGGTTAATTATCCCAGGACATCACTGTTTTGAAAACTCAGAACCCTGAATCTGGGTGACACTTCAGTCTGAGGTAACTTAGGATATTATTTATTCTTTAAACCAAAACCTTTATCCTGTAAAATATGGATGATGATGGTGGTGGTGGTGATAAGCCTTATAATCTGATGTGCTGCTGTCAGGCCAAATAAATGACTTCTTGAAAATTTAAGCCTTTTGACTGCGAGTTCCTGGGCCAGCAAGGAGCTCTGATACAGTACTGGCAGATACATCTGGACTCCACAAGGAGCCCTGATCCAGTGCTGGCGGATACACTCAGACTGAGGAACCAAGCCACTGAGACTCTCCTGAATACATTCGAAGGAAGAGATGGGCAGGCGCCAATCCAAGAATTCATCCAACAACCTGAAAACCAACATGATAACACCAGAAACCAGCAAGTATGCAACAGGAAAACCTGAGCAACCTATCCCAGAAGAAGTAGAAGAAATTAACTTTAAATGTGACATTATGAAAGTGATAGAGACCTTTAAAGAAGAGGTGAAAAACTTCTTTAAAGAAAGTGATGAGAAAACTAACAAAAAGTTAGAAGAAATGTATAAATTCCTCAAAGATACCCTAGAAAACCAAAAAAAAGCAATCAAATAGGTAACGGAAACAGTTAAAAACTTGAAAACTGAAATGGAGGCAATGAAGAAGACACAAACCGAGAGGTGGTGGGATATAGAAAATCTGGATAAATAAACAGGAACCAACAAAATACAAGAGATAAAAGAAAGAATCTCAGATGCTGAAGATACAATAGGGAAAATAAACTCGGTGATCGAAGAAAGCAACAATCCAACATATTCACAACACAAAATATCCAGGAAATCTGGAACACCATGAAAAGACCAAACCTAAGAATAATAGGGGGAGAAGAAGGAGAAGAATTCCACTCCAAAGGCCCAGAAAATATCCTCAACAAAATTATTGAAGAAAACTTTCCCAACCTAAAGAAGGATATTCCTATGAAGGTTCAAGAAGCATACAGAACACCAAATAGGCTGGATCAAAAAAAAATCCCCTCACCATATAATAATCAAAACACAAAACATACAGAATAAAGAAAGAATATTAAGAGCTGCAAAGGAAAAAGGTCAAGTAACATATGAGGGTAAACCTATCAGAATTACACCTGACTTCTCTATGGAAACCATGAAAGTCAGAAGGTCTTGGATAGATGTGCTGCAGACACTAAGAGACCATGGATGCAAGCCCAGACTACTATACCCAGCAAAGCTTTCTTTCACCATCGATGGGGAAAACAAGATATTCCAGGATAAAAACAAATTTAAGCAATATATAGCCACAAACCCAGCCTTACAGAAAGTACTAGAAGGTAAACCACAACTTAAGGAAGCAACCAACACCCATAATAGCACAGACATCTAACAACCCTACACCAGCACAACTTAAAGAAGGGAGACACACAAACCCTACCACCAAAAAGAAAATAACAGGAGTTAACAACCACTGGTCATTACTAACACTTAATATCAATGGACTCAACTCACCTATAAAAAGGCACAGGTTAAGAGAATGGATACAAAAACAGGATCTGACATTCTGCTGTTTACAAGAAACACACCTCAACCACAAAGACAGACATTATCTCAGAGTAAAGGGTTGGGAAAAGGTTTTTCAATCAAACGGCTCTAAGAAACAAGCAGGTGTGGCTATACTAATATCTAACAAAATCGACTTCAAATGAAAATCAATCAAAAGAGACGGAGATGGACACTTCATACTCATAACAGGAAAGATTCATCAAGATGAAGTCTCAATCCTGAATATCTATGCCCCTAATATAAAAGCACCCACATACGTAAAAGAAACATTACTAGAAATCAAAGCATACATCAAACCCCACACACTAATAGTAGCAGATTTCAACACTCCTCTCTCACCAATGGACAGGTCAACCAGACAGAAACTTAACAAAGAAATATGAGAACTAACAGATGTAATGAATCAAATGGACTTAATAGACACCTATAGAATGCTCCATCCAAACAGGAAAGAATATACCTTCTTCTCGGCATGTCATGGAACCTTCTCAAAAATTGATCACATTCTTGGCAACAAAGCAAACATCCACAGATACAAAAAAAATTGGAGTAAACACCTGTGTCTTATCGGATCCCCATGGAGTAAGTTAGAATGTAACAACAATTCCACCCCCCCCAAGCATACAAATTCATGGAAACTGAACAGTCAACTACTGAACCACCCCTGGGTGAAGGAAGAAATAAAGAAAGAAATTAAAGTCTTCCTTGAATTCAACGAAAATAAAGAAACAACATACACCAACCTATGGGACACTATGAAAGCAGTGCTAAGAGGAAAGTTCATAGCACTTAGTGCCCACATAAAGAAAATGGAGAAAGCACACATTAGTGACTTGACATCACACCTGAAAGCTCTAGAAAAAAAAAGAAGCCGACTCACCCAGGAGAAGTAGAAGACTGGAAATAATCAAACTGAGGGCTGAAATCAACAAAATAGAAACACAGAAAACAATCCAAGGAATCAATGAAACAAAGAGCTGGTTCTTTGAGAAAATCAACAAGATTGACAAACCCCTATCCAAACTAATCAAAAGGCAGAGAGAGAACACTCAAATTAACAAGATCAGAAATGAAAAGGGGGGCATAACAACAGACACTGAGGAAATGCAAAGAATCACTAGGTCTTACTACAAAAGCCTGTATGCCACAAAATTGGAAATGGACAGTTTTTACATAAATACCACATACTGAAATTAAATCAAGACCAGGTGGACAACTTAAATAGACCTATAAGTCACGAGGAAATAGAAGCCCAGGACCAGATGGTTTTAATGCAGAATTCTACCAGAACTTCCATGAAGAGCTAATACCTATACTCCTTAAGGTGTTTCACATAATAGAAACAGAAGGGTCATTGCCAAACTCTTTTTATGAAGCTACAGTTACCCTGATATCAAAACCACACAAAGACGCAACTAAGAAAGAGAATTATAGACCAATCTCACATATGAACATTGATGCAAAAATTCTCAATAATATACTGGCAAACAGAATCCAAGAACACATTAAAAAAATCATCCATTATGATCAAGTAGGCTTCATCACAGAGATGCAGTGCTGGTTCAACATACGGAAATCTATCAATGTAATCCATCATATAAATAAACTGAAAGAAAAAAACATGATTATTTCATTAGATGCTGAAAAAGCATTT
Source organism: Ondatra zibethicus (assembly GCA_004026605.1). NCBI lineage: Eukaryota > Metazoa > Chordata > Mammalia > Rodentia > Cricetidae > Ondatra > Ondatra zibethicus. The sequence continues at coordinate 41,263 of PVIU01017114.1, forward strand.
GACAAAATTCAACACCCCTTTATGATAAAGGTCTTGGAGAGATTAGGAATACAAGGATCATATCTAAGTATAATAAAAGCAATATATAGCAAGCCGACAGCAAACATCAAATTAAATGGAGAGAAACTCAAAGCGACTCGACTAAAATCATGAACAAGACAAGGCTGTCCACTCTCGCCATATCTCTTTACTATAGTGCTTGAAGTCCTAGCAATAGCTATAAGACAAAATAAGGAGGTCATTGGAATTCGAATTGGAAAGGGAGAAGCCAAACTTTCCTTATTTGCAGATGATATGATAGAGTACATAAGTGACCCCAAAAACTCTACCAAAGAACTTCTACAGCTGATAAATACCTTCAGTGATGTGGCAGGATACAAAATCAACTCAAAAAAAAATCAGTAGCCCTCCTATACACAAAGGATAAAGAAACAGAGAGGGAAATCAGAGAAACATCACCTTTCATGATAGCCACAAATAGCATAAAGTATCTTGGGGTAACACTAACCAAGGAAGTGAAAGATCTATTTGTCAAGAACTTAAGACCTTTAAGAAAGAAATCGAAGAGAATACCAGAAAATGGAAGGATCTCCCATGCTCTTGGATTCGTAGGATCAATATAGTAAAAAATGGCAATTCTACCAAAGGCAATCTATAGATTCAATGCAATCCCCATCAAAATCCCAACAAAGTTCTTCATAAACCTTGAGAGAACAATAACTTACTTTATATGGAAAAACAAAAAGCCCAGGATAGACAAAACAATCCTAAATAATAAAGGAACTGCCGGAGGCATTACCATCCCTGACTTCAAACTCTATTACAGAGCTACAGTAATGAAAACAGCCTGGTATTGGCATAAAAACAGAGACGTTGACCAATGGAATTGAATCGAAGATCCAGAAAGTAATCCACAAACGTATGACTACCTCATATTTGACAAAGAGGCTGAAATTATACAATGGAAGAATGAAAGCATCTTCAACAAATGGTGCTGGCATAACTGGATGTCAACCTGTAGGAGAATGAAACTAGACCCTTATCTATCACCGTGCACAAAACTCAAGTCCAAATGGATTAAAGACCTCGATATAAATCTGACCACACTGAACCTGATAGAAGAGAAAGTGGGAAGTAGCCTGCAATACATGGGCACAGGAAAGCACTTCTTGTGTAAAACCCCAATGGCACAGACAATAAGAGCAGCAATAAACAAATGGGACCTCCTGAAACTGAGAAGCTTCTGTAAAGCAAAAGACACAGTCATTAAGACAAAAAGGCATCCTACTGAATGGGAGAAGATCTTCACTGACCCCACATCAGACAAAGGTCTGATCTCCAAAATATACAAAGAACTCAGGAAACTAGACATTAAAATTCTTTTTTTATTATTTTTTTTAATTTTTTTATTTTTCTCTGCTCCCCTCCCTGCCACACCCCTCCCTCCCTCAACCCTCCCCCAAGGTCCCCATGCTCCCAATTTATTCAGGAGATCTTGTCTTTTTATACTTTCTACTTCCCACGTAGATTAGATCTATGTAAGTCTCTCTTAGTGTCCGTATTGTTGTCTCAA
>PVIU01017115.1:0-42834 GCA_004026605.1 Ondatra zibethicus
GATTGTTCAAACTCCCTTCAAATCTAGACCCTTTCAACAGAAACCTTCCAGAGCTGACCTCCCAGGGACATCTGTCCTGAGCCCAGCATTAAGCATCACTGCAGTCCGTGTTCGTGAGCACCAGATCCCACAGGATATTGTTTGCTTTTATCAGCCTACAGGCTGCAGGAACTGTGGAGCACAACTGGGGAACCCAGCCTCTCTCGTCCAGCTCCAGGGAACGACACTCACCTGCAGCAGCTTGTGTTGCTGCACAGAAGCAGCTCGCGGCCCTCGCAGCACACGGTGCAGTAGGACTGATAGCCGTCCTCATCGTACATGTAAAAGAGCTCCAGGAAGCGATCCTGACCGCCAGAGAGAAGCACGTGAGACCACAGACCTGACCTCAGCCAGGCCTGGCTAGCAAGCGACAGTACGTGTGATTTGAGTTCCACATGGAGGGCTTTCTCTGCTGCAGTACCTGTCCCCAAACAGGAAGTGGGGGATGTGCCCTGGGAACCTATTCACTAGGGCCTGGAGCAGGGACTGCGCTGGGAGCCTGGGTGGGGAAGGATGTGGCAGGAGGAAGGGGCAGGCAGACTTACCCGGCAACTCTGACAGAGCCCACCCTCAAAGAGGGGGTGGAAGGACACAGGGTTCTTCCTACCGCAGGACAAACAGCGGTCTGCGAGAAAGACAGGTGTCAGAGTCTATGGATTCCAAGGGCCTAACATCAGCAGCTCAAGCCTTGAGCCTGACAGTTCTGAGTGTCTGCCCCTGGCCAGTCATGTGCTGAGTACTCTGTACTGTGTCTAGTGCTTATCTAACCCTTTAGCGGCATCGCAGATGAGATATGGTATTTCAGGGTGGTTGGCCACAGACTCAACCTTGTTTAAAGTGCCATTCCCACTTCATAGTCTGGGAAAGACAAGTTCAAACTAACAAGAAGCACAAGGGAAGCCAAGGCCTGGCCAGGCAAAACAAGAGGCTGAATATTGATTTGGATTTGGTATCTCCATCTTTCATAAACATTAAATCTCAGACACTGAGGCACAAGTTCTGACTGGCTTGGTGGCAGTTACAGAAATGCAGCACAGATTACCATCCCAGACCTTGGTTTTGTTGTTGTTTGTTTTTACCGTGAGGCCACTCTGTTTTGGCTCTAAACTGATTCACTATTCAAGAGGACAAAACCTTTAAAAGGCCAACACTGTCCCACCAGAGAGAAAGGACAAATGGTGGATGTATCTTGGGATACATGGGGGACCATGGGTCAAAAGTTCCTAAATTGGGGCTGGAGAGATGGCTCCGCTGTTAAGAGCTCTGGCTGCTCTTACAGAGGTCCTGAGTTCAATTCCCAAATTCCCAGCAACCACATGGTGGCTCACGACCTTCTATAATGAGATCTGATGCCCTCTTCTGGTCTGCAGGCATACATGCAGGCAGAGCACTCAGACCAAAAAAAAAAAAAAAAAAAAAAGAAGAAGAAGAAAGAAAGAAAGAAAAAAAAATTTCTAAATTAGACCTGGGCAGTGGTGGCGCACATCTTTAATCCCAGCACTCAGGAGACAGAAGCAGGTTGATATCTGTGAATTAGAGGCCAGCCTTGTCTTCAGAGTAAGTTCCAGAACAGTCTCCAAAGATACACAGAGAAAAGAGAAACCCTGTCTTGAAAAATCACACACACACACAGTTTCTAAATTGTAGGCATTGCTCTAAACTGCAGCTTTTCCAGGGTACCCTGGGTCCAGGTCTGTTTTCTAACATGGATTTAATAATGAGTAAGTACTTGATAAATATTTGAAGATTAAGGCACATTGGGCCAAGAATGTAAATAAAGAGTACATCATATATTCAAACTCCATTAGGTCTGTTCTTGGAAGATTTCTGAATCCCAGTGCAGTACCCAGCTGGGGCAAGGATACCAGAGTTAGCTCAAGGAGGAGCCAATGGTAAAATGTGTCTTATTTTAACCTTAAAGTTAGCAGTGCTTCTTGCATGGAAAGTTCAAGGTTCCATTGGTCTGGAGTTTTCAAAGTGCCACAGCTTCCATTCCTCCCCCACTCCAGTCACCCTGGTCAGAGGTCACATCAGATTCAGTTAAAATAGAAGGAAATAATATTATTTGGCCTAATAAATTTAGAAACTAATACACAGGAGTATATTAGCAGGATTGGTCCTGATCTAGGTCAATGCCCAGTGCTCCAGATTAAACCCATGCAGAAGGTCAAGGCCAGGCTAAGGCAGGCCTGGGGCACCCCAGAAGGGAGGGCAAAGAGACATAGTACCTTCCAGACTGCCTTTGTTGTTGGTGACATCAGAAGCCATCCATTCTGTGGAGAAAAGAGGAACAGGTGTGAAATGAGGTGGGGATGTCTCCTTTCCCACGCAGCCATGCACCTCTGAGGTGCATGTACCTCCTGAGGACCTGCTGCTCCTGCCTCTGCACTATTCAGCTCCCGCAACCCTCCCCCCCCCAAAAAAATCACCTCGGCTCTCATCATCCTCCCCTCGGTCTTTCCCGCCATAGCTATTTGTCTTGAGGCGCTTGGGTGGGGGACAGTACTCTGCAGAGGCAGAGTCGTTGGTTGTGCGTCTTCGACTTTTGTTCTCTGGAAGGTAAGCAGACAGACTTGACCGAAGGCTAAGAGACAAGGCAGGCCTAGGGCAAGACCATGCTTTGCCTGGGATCCAGCTGCATCTAGAGCAGGGCACTGTGATGGGTGTAGAGAACCCCAGAGGGGAACCCAGAGCAGAAGCCAGTTCAAAGTTCCTCTCACATGGGAAGCAGGCCAGACTCATGCTCCTGGGGCTCACACATCTGAATGTGGAGGAGAATCCATCCTTCTAGAGCCAGCCCTGAGCACATGCTGTACCACAGCTGGGACTGAGGTCCTACAGTGACGCCCACCACAAGGCCCAACGGAAGCATGGAGCTACTGAGTATTTTGTTGTTTTGTTTTTCAAGACAGGATTTCCCTATGTAGTCCTGGCTGTCCTGGAACTCATTCTATAGACCAGGCTGGCTTCGAACTCAGATCTGCCTGCCTTTGCCTCCCAAGTGCTGGGATTAAAGGTATGTGCCACCACCTCCTGGCTTGCTACTGAATACTTGAAATATCAGGAGAGACAGGATTTCACACTGAGGGTCAAGTCCAAATTGTCAAATGATGCTACTGATTTGCTTGGTTTGGACTGACTTGAACCCTGGAATCTATTTGGCCAATTTATGAAATTAGTATGTATTCATTAATCAATTTCAGTGTAACTTTTACCTAAAAAGGCATAATTTTTTAGGACACTACTAGAAAAAAAGTGAAATAGTTCAATGTTTTATATAGACTAAATGTTTAAATGCTAAGTTTTTAAAATATTAGGTCAAAATGTATGAGTAGCATTAATTTCCCATGATGCTTTATAATGAAACTACCAGAAAATAGTCAAGTCACGTTCTGTGACCCCCATTCAATAACATTTATTTATACTTTTTTGGATCTATTGAAGCACAGTGGACATGGTTGAATCTGACTCTTCCCCATTCTTACACACAAGGTAAGAAACTCAGATACCCATCTAAAGTCATGAGGAGCCAGATGAGGTGATACATGGCTACAATGCCCCATGAGACCAGAAAGGACTGCAGAGTGAGACTGTTGTCTCAGAAAACAGAAACACCAGGACCCTTTGGTGACAAAGGGACATCTGCCAATGCGCTTACATATGTGCCATTAACATTAATAAATAAAAGAGAAGGGAGGAGTCCTAAAGTTTTAGGAGGTTGGATATGCACCCGGGTTAGCCTGAGGGTCCTAGGTGAGGGTGAGAGACTCAGCTCAGTTTAGGAGATTAGATTCTTCTCCATTGAGCACTGTGGATGCCGAGAAATTGCAGGACAGAGCATAGAAAACAGAACACTCTGTTGATGTGTAAGATGGTAAGGGAATACCGTGTCTCCTGGGTTCTAAGTTCCTACGTCTGTGTCATTCATTCCCACCTGGTTGTTTGTTGTTCAGTTTGAGGCCCTCGATGCCAGTGGGCTTGAAGCTCCCGTGGGCCCACTCCAGCACGGGCTTCAGCTGGTCCTCCAGTGAGTCTCCGGGGCTGCTGGGGAAGGTCTTGCCAGCTCGCACCCTGGCTCTCTGCCAAGACACAAATGAAGGCAAAGTCTGTCCTTGAATGGGGGCGAGCGAATGAGGTATGTGCCAGGGTGAACCCAGGGATTCCTCCTGCTGGGGCCTGCATTCCCTAAACACTGGTGTCTTTCAGAGCTGGACAGCTGTCCTTGGCTTTGTTATGTGACAGGGGCCTGCTTTTGAGATACAAGTAAGGAAACAATAGGCTGTGGGGCAGGCACCACATATGACCTCTTCCTTGTGGAAGCAGAGAGCCGTCAGCTCTCTCCCAAAGGAAGAGTTTCAACTCAGCTTTGTGACTTAAAATGCAGGCGCTTCAGGCTGTCGTCCCTTATCCTCCTGTAGCTTGTCTCAGACGGCGGACTTCTGGCCGTGTCTTCCCTAAGGAGATGTGGACGTAGTCAAGCGTTCTTCATTTTAAGGGCAATGCCAATTTACATGCCTAATTAGGCACTTGGCCAAGTAGGGCAGGCTGGTAGGGGCTGTAGGGAAGTAGCGGGAAGCCTAGTGACGCAGAGGAGCTAAAGTGTCTGCAGATTAGGGGAGGAGGCTACAGACCTCAGCTTACCTCCTCCAGGCCTTGAAGAAAGAAATCTCACCTGTCTCTGGGACAGCCTACTCCGCAGTATCACTATTGCCCCTGTGGCACGCGCTACACTGGTCAATTGTCATGTGCTGCTTAACATCACGGAAAGCTAACTCTGGAAGTGAAAGGCCCTCCCTTGTCTCCAATTCAAGCGTAATTATTTCAAGTGTCTTCCAAAACTCCCTGTCCTGGGCAAGCTGGGCCCACGACACTATGACAGAGACAAAAGAGAACAGCAAACGGCTGAAGGCATTAAGACACATCACACCCTTGAGAACAGCTAAAGGGTAAAACCATTTGTAACAGGGGTTATATGGGGTAAAGATGGCCGCAGTTGGGATGAAGGGGCAGAAGCTCGTCTATAAAGATGACATTTTCTCTTAACCAAGAAGTCTGGCTTCTGCTGCGAGAAGGACTTCCTGCATAATTTCTTTGGCCATTTCATGACATTTCTTCTGCTTGCTCTCCCAGCTGGGTTCCTCCCGCTGGCTGGATACTATGAACACCTGATATGCTGGTCTATGTCTGTCTGCTGCTTGCTATTTGCTCTTTGCCTGTTACTCAGTAAACTCAGCCCTTTGAAACCAAAAGCACAGCTATCTGGATCATTCTCCAGATGATACATTCACAAGGCAGCGGACATCTTTCCCAGTCTGGCTGGCAGTACCAGCAATTCTCTAGTGACCTTGGCACATCTCACATTCCTTTCCCAAACACGGCCTCTGTCTTCAGCATTCACCACCTCCATGGTACCCCTGTCTCCTCCAAGCCAACCTTGGCAACACAATGGTGTAAGCTCACGTTTACTGGTTCTTCCTTCCTCCCAGCTCCTCAAGTCAAGACTCACTCCTACACCTGTATTACCTGCAGAGTATGATATACGGCCTTCCTGTGAGAAACTAGCTCATAGCCAGGCAGTGGTGGCGCATGCCTTTAAACTCAGCACTTAAGAGGCAGAGGCAGGTGCATCTCTGTGAGTTCAAAGCCAGCCTGGTCTACAGAGTGAGTTCCAGGACAGCCAGGGCTACACAGAGAAATCTTGTCTCGAAAAACTAAAAAAAAAAATAAAAATAAAAAATTGAAAAATAAAACAGAAATCAGTTTATTGAAATCAGGTTAAAATGCTGGCTGAACAGCCAAGGACCACCAGTTTGTCAGCAGAGACCTAGAAGAGAAAGATATCACCAATATGTACCCACACCTGGGTGAACACGGGTACACTGGGTGTACACATTCACCCAAAGCCTATTCCTGGGATGCTTCACAGATGCCAGTAACAAAATGGGGGGACAGTATCTAGCACATACCAAGGAACCTGAAACAGGAACCCATGATACTCCAAATGTGAGAACGAAAAAAGCTCAGAATGGGTACAATAAGGCACAACCCCTTTGTGTTCACATGGCACATGTGTACATACATGTATGTACAGTCAGTGTCACTGGTCCAGACATGAGACTCAGTCCTGAAATTGGCTTAAATGTGTTTTGTGCATGCTCTTTTCCCTTCCTGAGTGTGAGGACAGCTATTGAGTCTTCAGATTCTCATTCAGTGCATTCCCATCATACATAGGTTCAGAGAACACGCTTGACACACAGTGAGCTCTTTCTACTCACGATGATTGTGATTCTTGGTCATGAAGGGCAAGCTGCACGTGCCAAGTCCCCAGACAATGCAGAAATGAATTGTGGGGTGGCACTCCTAGTGAGAGGGGAAATAAAGCAGGTGTTTCGGGCTTCTTATCACACTTGTAGGATACACAGGATATCCCAGGATGCAATGCTTGCTTTCACACTCAGCCCCATCTTATACTTGGAGCCTCAACTCTGTGGTGTGGCCACCATGGGTGACAATGAAGTGCCAGCTGCTCTAGCCAACTTGAGCAGAACACAGTGGAAACTAGGTAGTCTCTGGACAGGTTTTAGCCTTTGGCCAGGACCACAGCACATAGTAATCCATTCCATAATCCTCTCTCACCATACTTGACCTTATTGCCATCTAACCCTGTCTAGAAATGAGTACATTGTGTCTCACTGGATATAGCAAGCGCCCTCTTCTACATCACACAAGTAATTGTGCACATATCCCTGAGTGTAATGCTTCAGTAGCCAGCATAGGTCCAGGACACTTATCCTTCTCCGCCCTCTGCTGGTCACTCTGCACAACTGCATGAAGTTTCTCGGAAATTGGACAACTCTTTTTTTTTTTTTTTTCCTCTGAAGAAATTTTATGCATGGAAATGGCCCCAAGGAAAAGTAACTCATGAGAAAACCAGAACCTCAAATTGAGGCTGACCCCTAGCAATGTTCTTTTTAAAAGGACTTATAACTGTTTATGTGAATTTGTCCATGTGAGCGTATGCCACCTGTGTGCTACTGCATTCAAAAGTCAGAAGGGAGTGGACCTAGAGCTGCAGGAGGTTTGGGAGCCGCCCGAAGTGAGTTCTGAGTACTAAACTTCTGGAAGAGCATCTAGTGCTCTAAACTGACAGTTGATTCGTCTCTCCAGCTTAGAGCTGGGTGCGGTGGTGCACGCTTTAAACCTATCCCTTCAGGACAGCCAGGTTTAGGCAGCGAAGGAAACCATTGAAACCAGAAAGCTAGAGAGAAGATGTACTTGAACGAAGGGGCCATGTTCCAGCCAGAGCAAGCAGCAGAATTTGGCAGCTTTAATCACGTGGTTCTGGTTTTAGAGTTAAGGAGAGAAGACGGGGGTTGCGGACTCTTCCTCTGTGACTAAGGAAAGCCTCTGAGGCCAGACATGTGTCAGGGGTGTCCCTGAATGGAGGCCTAGAGAGGCCATTGTGTAAAGCTGAAAAGTTGAAGCCTGGATTGCCTTGGAGACCCCAAGTTGTTGGAGATTCCAGAGTCATGGGATACCTGCCAAGAAAAGCTGCTAACAGAGAATGGGACCAGCCCAAGAGAAAGAAGTGTGTTGCAGTCAACAAAGCTGAAAGGAGTTAGAGATCTGAAGAGTATTTTGACATCAGACATGGAAATGCAGAGTTTGGAGTTTGCCCAGCTCGTTTTCAGTCTGCTTTGGTCCAGTATTTTCTCACTAGGCTTCCCTATGTTTTGGAATGGTAAGGTGTATCCTGTGCATTATATGTTGGAAGTACGTGGTCTGCTTTTTGATCTTGACTTGACAGGGGATTACAGTGAGCTTGTGAATCTCAGAAGAGACTCTGAACTTTAAACTTTAAAATAAGTTTGAGACTGTTATAAACTATAGGGACTTTTGAAGTTGGAATGTGGCAGTTTGAATGTAATTGACCCCCATAAGCTCATAGAGAGTGGCACTAGTAGGAGGTGTGACTTGTTGGAGTAGGTATGCCCTTGTTGGAGGAAATTTGTCACTCTGTGAGGGTAGGCTTTGAGGTCTCCTATGCTCAAGCTACACCTAATGTCATAATTCACTTCTTGCTACCTGTGGATCAAGATGTAGAACTCTCAGCTCCTTTTTACCATGTCTGCCTGCATGCCATGTCCCACCATGATGACAACGAACTAAAACCTCTAAAACTGTAAGCCACTCCAATGAAATGGCTTCCTTTATAAGAGTTGCCATGATCATGGTGTCTCTTCCCAGCAATGGAAACCCTGAGACAGTCAGACTCCCTTCTCAGTGGTACCTGATACTTGGTGTTGTCTCCATGTCTGCCTTCCACATCCACCTGTGTAGTGTCCATGCCCTCCTGGTGGCTGTCCTGGCTCAGGTCAACCAGTGGGGTACTGATGCTCCAGGGTATCACTTCTTCATCTGTGAGGTCAATGGTGGGGTAAGGACTGGCAGGGGACAGCCGTGGTGTGCTTGCTGAAGTGGTTGCTTGCCAACTCAGGGACTGTAGACAGAAAGAAAAGGTTGAGTTCCAGCAAACAAAGCAGGTAGGGGGTGCAAATGAACAGCCCCCCTCCATTAGATCCCATGCAAGCAAGAGTGAAGAAACAAACCAGGACCCTTTTGTTTTATAAGAACAAGAGCTGGCAGTCACTGACCCCAAGGCAGAGCAAAAACAGAATAAGGATGATAATGCAATGGCAGGAAAGACCAGAGGCTCTGAAGCTGAGCTCAGAGACGGTGGGGTCTCTGGGCAACTGGCTCCTGTGCATCTGGAAACAGAAGCAGAATGTTCCGGACCTGCTGGGGTTGCCTCAAGACAGCAGGAAAAGACACGGGGACAAGGGTGATAGACATCAGTGACTTTCAACTGAGCTCCAAGAGGGGCCAGAACTGGGCCGTGGGAATTCTTGTCTCCTCAATGTAATTCCAACAAGAACAGGCCAAGAGTGAAGCCATAGGCTTAGGAGCTTACCTAACGCTCAGGAGAGAGAGCCAGACCTTGTCCTGTAGCCACATTTGTTTGTTTGTTGTTTTTAATGAAATAGAGCTGGAGCTAGTTAACAAAAAGATTTCGGGCCTAGAGCAATGGCTCAGAAGTTGAAGTCCTTACTGCTCTTCCAGGAGACTTGAGTTCAGTTCCGGCACCCTCCTCATGTGGCTTGCACTGCATGTAACTCCATCTCCAGGGGACCCCACGCCCTCTTCTGGCCTCTGAGCACAGGCGCGTGTGTGGCATACACAGAGAGACATGTGAATACAAGTAAAACCACTTTTTAAACATTTAATATAGTTTTTTTTCCCTTCTTTTTGGTCTTCAAGATATTTCTCTGTATAACCCTGGCTGTCCTGGAACTCACTCTGTAGATCAGGCTGGCCTCAAACTCACAGGGATCTGTCTGCCTCTGCCTGATTAATATAAACTTAAAAACAGGCATGAGGAAAGACTTGATGAACCACTTAAGCCCTCATTTTCTATGCAGGTCTATGAGTGGTAGGAAGTCCCTGGGCTCAACAAGAAGGAGCTTACTGCTGAGGTATTAGAGGGCGCCATGGTCTCCCAGCAGAGTGTGGGCGTCACCGGAGAGCCAGAGCCACTGCTGTCCTCCACCTCGCCATCTCTATCTGCATCTCCATCTTCTGTCAGGTCCTGTGAAAAGGAAACAGCTTTCCCATGTAACCAAGTCACGCAAGAAATACAACTAAGGAAGGCAAATGGCATTGAAACGCATAATGATGTTACGCTCAGGGTCCCTAAAATACTTCCACCCACCTCGTTTTGCTCTAAAAAGACTTACCCTCTTCCACCATGGGAAGCACAGCCCACTGACTTTGAGGAGATAAAAGACAGAGGGGCCCATTCACCAGAACTTCTCTACCCTAGAGTCATGCCCATCATCTCAGAGCCGGCCAGTTTCCCCACAGAGACACCAGCGCAAACTGCAGTGGGCCCAAACCTGCCAAATTCCTGCCAGATGATGACAGGGAGTCCTTTAGAGAAAGCCACTGAATTTCTCTGGGCAGCCCGGAAAGAGAACCCATCCCTTTCCTCCAGTCACATCTGTCCCTCCTGCTGCAGTCATTGGTCCAAGAATTGAAACCAAGAGTATTCCTGCCCCTGTGACCTTCGATGGCTTCCAGGAAGAAACTGGAGAAAAAGCAAATGGAGTTTGCTTTTTCTATAGAAATTGGGGCATCAGACCCACAGAGTATTGGTGACAGCATGAAAGTTCCTGTGGCAAAGAGAGGACCAGAAACGTCTCTTCCCATGCCCGGTCAGTGAGTTTTCAGGGCTGGAGAGATGGCTCAGTGGTTAAGAGCGCTGGCTACTCTCTGACTGCTCTTCCAAAGGACTGGGACTTGAAGCTGAACACCCACAAGACAGCTAACATCTGTCTGTAGCTCCAGTTTCAGGGCATCTGAAACTTTTCTGGCCTCTTTGGGTATCAGGCACAATGCACAGACGTGCAGGCAGGCAAAATACTTACCACATTAAAAATAAATAAATAAGCCAGGTGGTGGTGGTGGTGCACACCTTTAATCGAAGCACTTGGGAGTCAGAAGCAGGCAGCTCTCTGTGAGTTCGAGGTTAACCTGGTCTACAAAAACTAGTTCCAGGACAGCCAAAGCAATTACACAGAGAAACCCTGGCAAGAAAGAAAGAAAGAAAGAAAGAAAGAAAGAAAGAAAGAAAGAAAGAAAGAAAGAAAGAAAGAAAGAAGGAAGGAAGGAAGGAAGGAAGGAAGGAAGGAAGGAAGGAAGGAAGGAAAGAAAGAAAGAAAGAAAGAAATCTTTATAGAAATTAAAAAATAAGTTCAAAAGGTTCACCACTCCCCGAATTTGTGGGAAATGGAGACCAGCTCTGGAAAGATGTCTTCAGACAACAGTGAAACAGCCCCTCTGGATTCATATTTCAATCAGTTCTTAGGAAGTTCATTGAGGCCAACAGCAGTGAACACAGGGGCCCTGAGTGGAGCAGGAATGTTGAGGACAGTTAACAGGCTGTCAATAAAACGACAGGCAAGGCTGGGGAACAGACGCATAGCCTGGGTCTCTGGGGTCTCAAGTAGCAGCACTTTGAGATTTGAACAGAAACTTCAGAGTGGAAGCCTCAATGATTGTTGAAAAGAATTTGGAGTCAACATAGCTGCCTTTGCGAGTGCTGCCTGGCCCATGCTCTGAAGCATCAGCCTGCCTCTGATGGAGCCCCATCCCAGCCTGCAGGGCTGGAGCGTCAGCCTGCCTCTGATGGAGCCCCATCCCAGCCTGCAGGGTTGGAGCATCAGCCTGCCTCTGATAGAGCCCCATCCCAGCCTGCAGGGTTGGAGCATCAACCTGCCTCTGGTGGAGCCCGGTCCCAGCCTGCAGGGTTGGAGCATCAGCCTGCCTCTGATAGAGCCCCATCCCAGCCTGCAGGGTTGGAGCATCAACCTGCCTCTGGTGGAGCCCGGTCCCAGCCTGCAGGGCTGGGAAAACATACCAGTCTTGGCCAAAACAAGTCGTTGCTTGTGTTTATGTTTTCAGAGCCATTTGGTGACTACATGCATCTTAGTGCTGCTGCTGAATGAAGTGCTGGCAGAAATGGGAAGACACTCAAATTATTTTGTTTAATAAACACATGAAATTAAGGTAGAAACAATGGTTTCTAATAAACAGATAAAATACAAGAAGCTAAAAAACAAAAGGCACTGGGATCAGCAAGTGACAGAAATTGGACAAACACACAATGCTGCCTAGCAGGGAGGCCTGGTGATGTTTGCCATTCGCAACATGTGTGAGGAGAACACAGACCAAGGCAGATACCTGTTAATGAGATGACCAAAAAGCAATGTCACGAACTGTCCTTAGCCTCACACACTAAAGCCAGCACTCACAGAACACAGACCCAGAGAGGGAAGTGGAAAGACCGGAGGCCCTAGAGAACCTAACCTTTCATTTAGCAACAGTGCAGCCTTGCTGGTTGACTCCTTCTAGATTAGATGAACAGTCCTTCCACCAGACCAGCGTAGGCATGTTTAGCTCAGTGCCAGGCTCAGATTGAAGGACTCTTAACTAACCACAGAAACACAAGAGCTATCCCAGCCCCCTGACCCGCCAGGCCACCTCTTTAGGAGTCCCTTTTATTTCTCACAACGAAGTCCGGGCTGCCCTCGGTATGCTGGGGTAACAAGTGTGTGCCACCTGCCTTGATTTTCCACTCGCATGCCTTTAATCCCAGCACTTGGGAGGCAGAGGCAGGTGGATCTCAGAGTTCAAGAGCAGCCTGGTCTACAGAGTGAGTTTCAGGACAGCCAAGACTATGAAGAGAAATCCTGTCTCAAAAACAAAACAAACAAGCAAAGCATGCAAGGAAAATGGGGGGGGCGGAGAATTCACCAGTAACTATGCTGAGTTTCTAAATAAAAACTAGATCTAACAAGCTCGGGGTGGGGGGAGTTAATTTTTGGAGTCCTTTATGTACTAGGCTTACCAAACTCCTGCCTAAGATTCGGTGGCAACAGTTTCCTCCCATTCCGTAGGCTGTCTGTGTCCTTTGCTGTGTAGAAAGGTTTCTTTTGGAAAATATTTATTTATTTTTACTGCACGTGCATTAGTGTTTTGCCTGCATGTGTGTCTATGTGAGGGTGTTGTATACCCCAAATCAGGAGTTACAGACAGTTGTGAACTACCATGTGGGTGCTGGGAATTGAACTCAGGGACTCTGGAAGAGCAGCCAGTGCTCTTAACCACTGAGCCGTCTCCTCAGCCATGCTGTGCAGAAATTTTTGACTTCATGTGGCTGTGTTCCTTTATGCTTGGGGCTATTTCTGATGATACTGGAATCCTGTTCAGAAAGTCCCTGTCAGATACCTTTGTATTGAACTATGTTCTGTGTGCTCTCCACTTGCACTTTGAGCATTCCAGATTTTAAATTAAGATCTTTGATCCGCTTTGAATTGACTTTTTACAGGGTAAGAAATATGAATCCCATTGTACTCCTCTACAGGTATGTCTTAATTAGGCTTTTTATTGCTGGGACAAAACACTGTGACCAAGGCCACTTATAAAAGGAATCATTTAAGTGAGATCATAGTTTCAGGGCGTTAAAAGTCCTTAATGACAGAACAAAGGCATGATGGCAGAAACAGCTGAAAGCTCACAAGTAGGAGCTAGAGAGAACTCACTGGGAATGGCAAGAGCTTTGGGGTTTGTTGTTGTTGTTATTGTTTTGATGTTTTGTTTGTTTTGGTTTTGGTTTTTCGTGACAGGGTTTGGAGCCTGTCCTGGAATTCACTCTGTAGACAAGGCTGGCCTAGAACCCACAGAGATCCACCTGCCTCTGACTCCTGAGTGCTGGGATTAAAGGCATGCACCACCACTGCCCAGTGGCAAGAGCTTTTCAAAACTCAAAATCCACTCACAGTGACACACTTCTTCCAACAAGGCCACACCTCCTAATCCTTCCCAAGCAGTTCCACCAACTGGGGACCAAGTATTCAAACATATGAATCTATGGAGGCCATTCTTATTTAGTCGGGTATAAGATATATACCCAGTTTTGCCAGTACCATTTGTTGAATAGGTTATCCTTTTAGCAGGGTATGTTTTTGACATCTTTATCAAAAATTAGGTGACCAAACCTGTGTGAGTTTACCTCTAGGTTCTCTATTCAATTTGTCCCCACATAACTCAGTAACATAATCTGAGGTGGGGTATTGTGATACCTCTAAAACTGTTCTTGCTGTTCAGGATCAATTTGGTTATCTGCGGTCTTTTGTATTTTCGTATGAGTTTTCCATTGCTTTTTTTCTAGTTATCTGAAAAAAGTCATTGGAACTTTGTCGTGGCATAATCCTTTACACTGTGTGAAGATGTGTCACTGTGATTGATTTATAAAGAGCTGAATGGCCAATAGCTTGGTGGGAAGAGGCTAGGTGGGACTTCTGGGGACAGAGAGGACTCAGGAAAGAAGAAAGGTGTGGTTGCCAGCCAGATGTCAACAAAGCAGCATGAGCAGTATGGAGAGATGAGGTAATGAGCACAACAGAATGTGGATTAAAATAAATGCGTTAATTTAAGTTATAAGAGTTAGTAGAACAAGCCTAAACCAAGGCCAAGCTTTCATAATTAATAAGTCTTTGTGTTGTTATTTGGGAACTGATGGGTCAAAGAAAGACTCATTACAGAACTTTGATGAGGACTGCATCAAATCTGTAAATTGCTTGTGTTTGTACAGCCATTTTCACAATATTAATTCTGCTAATCCAAGACCATGGAAGGTCTTTTTATCATCTAGTTTCATCTTTAATTTCTTTTTTCGATGCCTTAAAGTATTCTTTATAGAAGTCTTTCATTTTCTTGGTTACGGTCATTTCCAAGTATTTTATGTTTGGGGGTTTCTTTGGTTTTGGGTTTTTTGTTTGTTTATGTTGTGTCTTGTTTTTGAGATAAGAATGGAGGAACTTAAAAACCAAACTTTAAGGAGATAGTCCCATGTTAGACCATGTGTGAGGCTGTGGGTTTGATTCCCAAGGAAATGAAAAGTCAGATGTGGTGACATGACTGTAATCCTGGTCTGCACAACAAAGGTTTCCAGGACCAGCAGCGCTACCCAGACAGATCCCTGTATCAACATAAAACAAAATAAGAGAAAACAAAAAGTCCAAACATGGTATGACCATATTGGAATAAGTGAAGTTTGCCATATGAATTAACTTATCAACAATATTGATAAATTAAGAACTAATCTCAGAAACATACAAAGAGAACCCAATAACTCAAAACTTTCCAGTTTGGCAAAATAAACAAGTGTAGATTTTAATTTACCTTCTAGATTTCAAATTTTTTTGAGCCTCGGGATACCCATATGATGAAAGCTAGGAAAAAGAAGGAGCTGGTACCTGGATGTAAACAATCGTGCTGGAGACCTTCCTCTTGGACGGTCGTGAGTTTGCTCTGCAGCCTGTGGAGGACAGAATCAGAGCACACATTCAGAGGAAGGGACACCAGGCTTCTTGCTGACAGGCCTTCTCTAGTGTCTCCCCCAAACCAGTCATCAGCAGAGACCATGCAGCATCCCTGTCTCCTCTAGGTACCCACAGAGCAGCAGGGCACAGACTCATGCCTTCCTCCCTACAAGCTAAGCAGTGCCATTTGGGGTCCTCATATGGAGAGGAAACATTCGATTTCTTCCAGAAAGTCACTGCCCAATCCTATGATGATAATTTCATTTGAATGAAAACCTGGTTTCTGACAGTGGCTGCATTTTAATTATTTCTATGTGGTCAAGAGGCTACAGGGGTGAACATGGAAACTGGCCACTTGTGCCCTTACAGAGAGCTCAGATCAGCACCATAAGTCTCAAGGACAGAAACAGACAACACAAGAGGCTTCAAAGAGTGGAGGCTGGTTACAGGTGTTCTGGGAGGTGCTAAAAGGAAGGGGCAGTAGGAAGCACCTCTCATCCATGATAATGTCAATGTCAGCCCAATAGAGGACCCATGATCCAGTCCGCGCTAAGACCAGCCCTAACAGGAATGGCAAAGTAAGGGACCCGCCACCGTGGGTGCTTTTCCTCAGAGCCCCAAGGAGAAGAAAGAGGCAGGAGACTGTGAGCAGAGACAAGACAGAGCTTTGATGTTGCCTGTGTTCTGTGGGAATAGACTGGTCCCCTTTAAGGAGGCGTGTGAGGGTGCTCAGCATCCCCATAGCTTCAGGAGCCAGGGAGAAGCTTCTGGTCCCAGCCGAGGTGTGCAGCTGTGCCTGTTGTGTCAGAATGTAATCCCACCCCAGCTCCCCACTGCCCGCCTACCTTCACGCTCCAATGTGCAGGTTGCCTCCATGACTTGGGTCAAGGGAACATTCTTGGCGTCTGAGGACTGGTCACTGCAGTTCCCACTGATGATGACACAATCCTCACATCCACCGACACCCTCATCATCATTGAGCTGTTTGCTCTCCCCTTCCATTGTCGTCTATGGGAGAAGGCCAGAGTAGATAGAAAGGAAGGAGAAAGGGGCATGAGAGGGCATCTCACCCCAAATTTCCCACCATGAGCTCTCTGTCCTGGTTCAAGAGAGATTTCCATGACCCAATCTCTGGGTGATATTGGGCTCCTAACCCCTACCCTAGGCCCCTCATCAAACTCAGAGGCTCAGGGTTTGGATCCATGTACCAAGTAGCCTAGAAGGCTCAGTTGTCAGCACCCAAGAGAGAGTGGGGGTCTGAGACACTGATGTATGGCAACCCTTCAAACAACTCTTCACTCAACACATGCTTGCCCCAGACAACCTAGGTTCCCATCTGTCCCTGGCCCTTCCTCCCTCCCAGCCTCTGCAGAGCCTCAAGAAGTCAGTGCACTCTTTTCTCTCATGACCCCTTTATTTGTTCTGTCTCCAGGCCTGCTTCCCTCTGCCTCTCCTCTCAGACAGGCTGCTCTCCTCTCCATAGCAGCCCAAGCCCCATTCCAGCCCATTCTCTGGGACCCATTGGTCAGTTGGCCTGTCACTCAATCCCTCCCTCATCAACTAGGATCCCAAGCTCTGAAGGGAAGGAAGGATACAGGAAAAGCAGTGGCAAAGGGCTGTGGCAGTCACCAGGATTGACATCTCTGACCTGCTATGGCCTTGCCCCACACCCAGGACTTGGTCTTCCTATTGCTGTCTCTCTAGTAATCCAGCTAAGATAGTGAGCTAAGACCTCACTGATGGGTCCATAGGCTGTGTGACCTTTGCCCTAACTCACACAACTTTATGGGTACCAATTAGGCATACACATGTGCATGCACACACACATACACACACACAAGAAACTGCACTTTTATCGGGGGGGGAGGGGCTGCAAGCCTATTTGGGAGAAATAGAAAAACTTTATACAGGCAAGCTCTCAAGGATTCAATACCAAGTGCAACTGGGCCCTCATCTGCAATAATAGAACTCAAGTGTTGAGACAGGAGGATTGAAAATTGGCAGCCTGGGCTAACAGGGAAAGGTTGCCTCAAAGCCAAAAGAAAAAAAATTCAAATGTTAGGTGTAACTAAATCTAATAACATGTGTGTTGCAAGACACTAGATTCAATTCTTAACACTTAAAAAAAATGTTAGGGCAGGGCGGTAATGACGCACACCTTCAACCCCAGCACTCAAGAGGCAGAGGCAGGTGGATCTCTGTGAGTTTGAGGCCAGCCTGGTCTACAGAGAAAATTCCAGGACAGGCTCCAAAGCTACAGAGAAACCCTATCTCAAAAAAAAAAAAAAAAGAAAAGAAAAAGAAAAAGAAAGAAAGAAAGAAAAAAGGAAAACAAAAAAAATGTTAGGTCAGAAGACTATTACAAAGGTTGGAGAGATGGCTTGGTTGTTAAGAGCACAGGCTGCTCTTCCAGAAGACCCTGGTTCAAATCCCAGAAACCACATAGCAGTTCACAACTGTCTGTAACTCCAGTTACACCCTCACATAGACATACATGTGGGCAAAACACCAATGCACATAAGATGAAAAAAAAACAAATCATTAAAATATATGTTCAACATATCAGAAAAATCATCCACCACGACCAAGTAGTCTTCATCCCAGAGATGTAGGGATGGTTCAACATACAAAAATCTGTCAGTGTAATCCAACATATAAACAAACTGAAAGGGAAAAAAAAAACACATGATCCTCTCATTAGATGCTAAAAAAAAAGCCTTTGACAAAATTCAACACCCCTTCATGATAAAAGTCTTGGAGAGAACAGGGATACAAGGAACATACCTACACATAATAAAGGCAATATACAGCAAGCCAACAGCCAACATCAAACTAAATGGAGAGAAATTCAAAGTGATCCATTGAAATCAGGAACAAGACAAGGTTGTCCACTCTCTCTATATCAATTCAATATAGTACTTGAAGTTCTAGCTAAAGCAATAAGACAACAAAAGGAGATTGATCAAGGGGATACAAATTAGAAAAGAAGAAGTCAAATTCTCACTATTTGCAGACAATATGATGGTATACTTAAATGACCCCAAAAATTCTACCAGGGAACTTCTACAACTCATAAACACCTTCAGTAATGTAGCAGGATACAAAATTAACTCAAAAAAAAATCAGTAGCCCTCCCTTATACAGATGATAAACAGGCCAAGAAAAAAATCAGAAAAATATCACCCTTCACAATAGCCACAAATAACATAAAATACCTTGGGGTAATGCTAACCAAACAAATGAAAGACCTGTATGACAAGAACTTAAAAACTTTGAAGAAAGAAATTGAAGAAGACACCAGAAAATGGAAAGATCTCCCATGCTCTTGGGTATGTAGAATTAACATAGCAAAAATGGCAATCTTATCAAAAGCAATCTACAGATTCAATGCAATACCCATCAAAATCCCAGCAAAATTCTTCACAGACCTCAAGAGAACAATATTCAACTTCATATGGAAAAACAAAAAACCTAGAACAGCCAAAACAATCCTGTACAACAAAAGAACTTCTGGGGGCATCACAATCCCGGACTTCAAACTCTACTACAGAGCTACAATAATATCCTGGTATTGGCATAAGAACAGACAAGAGGACCAATGGGACCGAATCTAAGACCCAGATATCAATCCACACACCTACAAACACCTGATTTTTGACACAGAAGCAAACAAATATAAAATGGAAAAAAGAAGGCATATTCAACAAATGGTGCTGGCATAACTGGATGTCAACATGTAGAAGAATGAAAATAGATCCATATCTATCACAATGCACAAAACTCAAGTCCAAATGGATCAAAGACCTCAACATAAAACTAATCATACTGAACCTCGTAGAAGAGAAAGTGGGAAGTACACTTGAACGCATTAGCACAGAAGACCACTTCCTAAATATAACCCAGTAGCACAGACACTGAGAGAAACAATT
Source organism: Ondatra zibethicus (assembly GCA_004026605.1). NCBI lineage: Eukaryota > Metazoa > Chordata > Mammalia > Rodentia > Cricetidae > Ondatra > Ondatra zibethicus. Next base: position 18,911 of record PVIU01017115.1, read on the forward strand.
AATAAATGGAACCTCCTGAAACTTAGAAGCTTCTGTAAAGAAAATAACACAACAAGACTAAATGGCAGCCTACAGAATGGGAAAAGATCTTCACCAACCCCACATTAAACAGAGGACTGATCTCCAAAATATACAAAGAACTCAAGAAACTTGACATCAATACAACAAATAATCCAATAAAAAAAATGGGGTACAGACCTAAACAGAGAACTCTCATCAGACAAATCTCAAAGGGCTGAAAAACACTTAAGGAAATGTTCAACATCCTTAGCCATCAAAGAAATGCAAATCAAAACAGCTCTGAGATTCCATCTTACACCTATCAGAATGGCCAAAATCAAAAACACTGATGACAACTTATGCTGGAGAGGATGTGGGGTAAAGGGCACACTTCTGCATTGCTGGTGGGAGTGCAAACTTGTACAGCCACTTTGGAAATCAATATGGCAATTTCTCAAAAAATTAGGAAACAATCTACCTCAAGACCCAGCAATACTGCTGTTGGGTATATATCCAAAAGACACTCAATCATAGCACAAGGACATGTGCTCAACTATGTTCATAGCAGCATTATTTGTCATAGCCAGAACCTGAAGACAACCTAGATGCTCATCAACCAAAGGAAGGATAAAGAAAATGCAGTACATTTACACAATGGAGTACTACAAAGTAGAAAAAAATAATGACAACTTGAAATTTACAGGCAAATGGATGGATCTAGAAAAAAACATATTGAGTGAGGTACCCCGAACCCAGAAAGACAAATATAATATGTATTCATTCATAAGTGGCTTTTAGACCTAAAGCAAAGAAAAACCAGCCTACAATTCGCAACCCCAAAGAACCTAAACAACAGAGAAGACCTTAAGAGAGACATATATGGATCTACATAGAAAAGAGAAAAAGACAAAATCTCCTGAATAAATTGGGAGTGTGGGGGTCACAGGAGAGGGTAGAAGGGAAGAGGGAAGAAAGGTAATGGAGTGGAGAAAAATGTATAAAAATAAAAGCAATGAAGCAATGTTCACATTAGCCACCACAGCAAAACAAAACACACCAGAGACCCATAGATGTCCACATTTGTTACTTAGGAGGTGGAGGCGCCGGTTTCTGCAGCTGAAGACAGCCTGGAGCACACAGTGAAAGCCTGGCTTTCGCTCAAAAAATAAAATAAAATCATCTGAAAAGTGGGCCCAGGATTAGGTATAGACAAGGATAACACTCAGGAAATGAAAGCTGAAGTCTCTGTTGTTTGTTTGAGGCGGGGTCTACGCTTATAGCTTAGGCTTTCTGGGAGCTCACATCAAACACCCTGCAGGCCTCCAAATTGAGCCTCTCAAAAGCTGCAATTACACACCTGAACCACCCTTCCTGTCTTGCCTTTGTTTTTAAAATCCATAGTGAATTTGCAAAAATTAAACCAAGTCAAAACAGTATTATGATCTAGAACAGTGTTTCTCAACCTGTGGTTTGTGGCGCCCTGGCGCATGAGTCAAAGGACCCTTGCATAGGGTTGCCTATGACCATTGGAAAACACAGATATTTGCATTACGATTCATAACAATAGCAAAATTGCAGTATAATGAAGTAGCAACGAATTTTTTTGTTTGTTTTTGTTTTTGTTTTGTTTTTCAAGACAAGGTTTCTCTGTAGTTTTGGAGCCTGTCCTGGAACTAGCTCTTGTAGACCAGGTTGGCCTCAAACTCACAAAGATCCACCTGCCTCTGCCTCCCGAGTGCTGGGATTAAAGGCATGCGCCACCACCGCCTGGCTGCAATGAAAATAATTTTATGGTTGGGGGTCACCACAACATGAGGAGCTGTATTAAAGGGTCACAGCATTAGGAAGGTTGAGAACTGCTCAGTCAAGTTACCAATCATCATAGAAGAAGAGACTCAATGTTTTAAGTAAGTTTGCAATTTTTTTGGGTCACATGCAGAGCTACCAGTCTCTGTGGGTAATAGGTTGTAGAGGCCTAAGTAGGAAAAGGTTCTAAAGTACCATCCCTTCATTTTGTGGGGCCCAAGGTGGTCACTCTGAACTTTGCCTAGAGAAAATTTGCATCTAAGTAGCTGCTATCTGACTCCAGTCTTCTCCTCACTTCTATCGGATTCAAATACTCACCAGAAAAAGGCTATCCTCAGAGAACCTTCTAGAAGCACCACTATAGCTGCCTGGGGGTGCTATAGGCTTCACATCCACCAGGGGGCGCTATGTAGCGCAGCCCGGGATGGCATCCACAGACTTATTTGCAATTTAGTCAAGTGAGCCCCAACTGCATCCTTTATTCTTGGCCATCACCCAAACAAGCATGGGCATTGGGCAAACAGGGCAAGGGGTCCTCTTTCCTGCCAATGGCCCTGAATTAATAAAGGCAGTATCCAAGAGTTACTTAGAACTTCAGAATCTGTGGGCAGCAGGATAGCTTAAGGATAAAGACATGGGCTTGAGAGATGGCTCAGCGGTTAAGAGCACTGACTGTTCTTCCAGAGGTCCTAAATTCAATCCCCAGCAACCACATGGTGGTGGCTCATAACCATCTGTGATGAGATCTGGTGCCCTCTTCTGGGGTGTAAGCACACATGCAGGCAGAACACTGTATACATAATAAATAAATCTTTTTTTAAAAAGGATAAAGAAACTTGCTGCCAACCCTTAGAACATACATGAGTTTGATCTCCAGAATCCACAGAGTAGGTGGCTGGAGAGATGGCTCAGTGGTTAAGAGCACTGGCTGCTTTTCCAGAGGTCCTGAGTTCAATTCCCAGCAAACACATGGCGGCTCACAACCATCTGTAATGAGATCTGGCGCCCTCTTCTGGCGTGCGGGCAGACATACAGGCAGAGAATCCACATTGTAGGAGAACTGGCTTCTTCAAGTTGCCCCCTGAACAACACAGGCACACACACACTAAACGACTAAACAAATGTAAAAAAGACCAAAAAAAACCTTCAGAATCTCAGGCACCATCCTCAATCTTTTCTGCTCCATAAGGGTTTTAAACTTTACCAAGATCCCTGGCTGTGCTGGCTAATTTTATGTCACAGGCTAGAGTCATCTAAGAGGAAGGAGCCTCAGTTGAGAAAATGCCTCCAAAAGATCAGGAAACCATGCGGGTGGTAGTGGCACATGCTTTTAATCCCAGTACTCAGGAGGCAGAGACAGGCAGATCTCTGTGGGTTCAAGGTCAGCCTGATCTACAGAGTGACTTCCAGGACAGTCAGAACTATACACAGAGAAACCCTTTCTCAAAAATCAAAGATAAAAAAATTAAATAATTTTTAAAAATCAGGAAACCTCTGGGCAGTAGTGGTGCATGCCTTTAATCCCAGCACTAGGAAGGCAGAGGCAGGCAGATCTCTGTAAGCTCAAGGCCAGCCTGGTCTACAGACTAGTTCAAGGACAGCCAGAGCTGTTACACAAAGAAACCCTGTCTCAGAAAAAAAAAAAAATCAGGAAATCAATGGAACTTGAAATCATCCTGAGTGAGACAACCCATACCCAGAAAGACAAACACAATATGCATTCACTTAAAAGTAGATATTAGTTGTTAAATAAAGGATGTTAATGCTTACAATCCACAGACCCTGAGAGGCTCAGTAATAAGGAGGGCTGTAGGGGACTTCATGGATCTCCCTGGGAAGGGAAAATAGATTTTGTGAGTGGACTATAGGGATGAGAACAGGGGGAACAGATTGGGGAGGGAAGGACACAGGGAGAGAGTAAGGGGAAAGGCTGGGGAAAGGTAATTGCAATTAGGAAGGGAGGGGAATAATACTGAGCTGCAGGGAAGCCTGTAGGGCATTTTCTTAGAGACTGGTGAGTGGTGTCATCCCTGGGCTGGTGGTACTGGGTTCTATAAGAAAGCAGGTAGATCAAGTCATAGGGACCAAGCCAGTAAGCAGCAAGCAATTCTACCATGGCCTCTGTATCTGATCCTGCCTGCAGATTTCTGCTCTGTTTGAGCGCCTGTCCTAACTTCCTTCAGTGATGTGGAAGTGAAAGCCAAATAAACCCTTCTCTCACCAACTTGGTCATGGTGTTTCATCACAGGGACAGTCACCCTGACTAAGTAAGACCTTGGCTGATTAATCTGAGCTGAAAAATTCACTGTTCTTACACAGACAGACAAACAGAAAATGAGCCTCCTCTGCCCGACATGCTCCACAGTGCCTGGACTTTTTTCTCAACTCAAGGACTCCCTTCTGATCCCCAGACTAGAGGAAGTGTCTGATCCAGTCCCATCAGCAAGGCACCATGGCTTGGTAGAACAAAACGGCTAACTGTGGCCAGTTCCCAAAGCCAGAAAGGCAGACTTTCAGGAAGGCTGCTGGAACGTGTTCAGAATAAGCATTTCCCCTCAGACCATATCGGTGTCATTAAGTAATCTGAGTGGCCTGCCGTGAATGGGAGGTTGAACCCTAGTGGGACACTTGAGGGTTCATGCCCTCAAGGCACACTGTGAGGGGGAGCCATACAGTCAAGAGCTGGTGTGGAGTTGGAGGCCTAAAGCAAGGACATGCATGACCTCATGCAGGGTCGGTGCTGGGTTTTCTCACACAGCCTTGGACTTCAGTCCCTCAGACAGGCCCTAACTGGGTCACCAGAAGCCAGACAGGAGTGATGCCATCTTCCTACACGTGTCCAAGCGAACCTGCTGCCCAGAGCTGACAAGGGTTAACTACCTCAGACCTTCCCCCAGGGCATTAGCAGTGCCTAGTAGGCCAATGTCTAATAGGTGGACGGCATCCCTTCCCACAACACACCAGTATCCCACAGAACTCCTGCCTGGTTCCACAGCCAGGGTCTGGCAAGGAGCCCTGTCGTTACTGCCCATTACCTGGGTGCCCTGTACAGGATGAACTGTACAGGGGACTATACCTCCTTCACAATGCACAGCTCAATGTTGTTCAGGTGGCAGCTCCATCCCAAGTCCCTTCTCCTGGGAGCTGCCTCAGTCCAGACTCCATCCCTGAGAAAGTCCACCAAATGATGACCCCCTCCCTAGAGATGCTCAAGACCACTCCCACAGGGTATTTAAACTGCCTTCCAGAGACAAACACATGGTTTTCCAGTCTTTCTTCCCTGGCTTCTCTCTGGGGGCTGAAAAGCCATCCTGGAGCATTGGTATCCATTAAACCTGGGCTTTTTATAATGTGGTTTGATTTGGTTTGATTCAGATTATTGCATTGGCAGAGAGGCTTATCAGGGTGCAGAAACTTTTCAAATGTGCTATCAGAAACGTTTTTGTTGTTTTGGCTATTAGAGACAGGGTCTTGCACAGTCAGGCTGGCTTTGAATGCACAGCAATCCTCCTGCTTTAGCTTCCACGGTGATGGGATTATACATAGGAACCTGGCTTATTAAAAAATTCTTAGCTGGACATGGAGGCACACACCTTTGTTCCCAACACTCAGGAGGCCAAGACAGGCAGACCACAGTGAATTCAAGGCCAGCTTGATCTACATAGCAAGTTCCAGGTAAGCCAGGGCTATATAGTGTGACCCTGTCTCAAATAAATAAATAAAATTAAAAATGAAAATGAAAAAAATTTTAATTTTTTTCTCCAAGTTTGAGGATAGTTCCTAAGTTGGGCTAGAATGAATTCAGGACTAGCCTGAGCTACATAGTGACAGCATACTTTGTGACATCCTCTATATTATTAGCTACTGTCATTGTCTTACAACCTCTAATATGCAGGTTCTGAGGCCATGACTGAAATATACCTAAAACAGTTCCACTCGCTATCCATGTTCTGCCGACAGACCCAACAAATCCCATTCCCATGACTCAGGATAAGAAAATTGGGGCCATTGAAAGAGAAGAGAGCCCCAAGAATCCAGGTGAAGTCACTGGCCAACTGAATGTCTATAATTCCAACACAATTAACGTTTGCTTAAGGCCTTTCTCCCTCCTCAGTTATAAAACTACAAATCTGCTAAGAATCTGAGCAGAAAACCCCACTTACAGGGAAAAGACATGTCCTAGTTGCTTGTACAATCCTAAGGGCTTCTGGGTTTACCTTATCAGATTAGAATTCCAAGACCACATCCTGTTTCCTGCAGGTCAAGATGTAGGAATCTCAGCTCCTTCTCCAGCACCGTGTCTACCTGATATAGGATTCCCCTCTGTATGCTGTGAATACCATTGGTTAATAAAGAACCTGCTTTGGGCCTATTGCAGCACAGAATAGGGCAAGGTGGGAATTCCAAGTAGATAGATGTAGGAAGAAAGAAGGCAGAGATCCAAGAGAAGCCATGTAGCCGCTGCCAAAGACAGATGCACCAGAACCTTGCAGGTAAGCCACAGCCATGTGGAGCTACACAGATTGATAAAAATGGGTTAACCAAAGATATAAGAGCTAGCTAGCAATATACTTAAGTGATTGGCCAAGCAGTGATTTAAATAATATAGTTTCTAAGTAATTATTTCACAATCCGGGCAACCAGGAATGAACAAGCAGACTTTGCCCACAGAATGGAGCTCACTGTCTGGGACATGGATCCATATAAAACCTAAAAGAGCACTAAACAAAAAGAGTGTTTTTAGACCCACAAAAACAGGAGCCAAGCACAGGTTCTTTGTAGCCACAAACTTTTTTTTCCAGATGGGCTCATGGTGAGCAGGGGCGCCACAGCTCCTTTAAGAGAGACACAGTAAAAACTGCTTGGTTTCAAAATGGAGGCTTTCTGGGCAGTGCCTTTAGACTGGATTAGTTTCATGTAGCCCAGGGTGGTCTTTAACTAACAGAGACCTGTCTGTCCCCCAAGTCTTAAGATAAAAGGTGTGTGCTACTGCTGCCTGGCCTCTAGTGGTTTAACTCTGCATGCTGATCTTCAGGCAAGCTTTATTTGTTAAAACACAAACAAAATATAACTACGTTTCCCCTTTTTTGTCTAAAATTTAAAAAGGCTATAACTAATATAAGAAAAACTACATATAATAAGTGCAATAACTATAAACAATACAGGCAATAAGTGTGGTAACAATGTCTAGTCCATTTGCATTTTACAAATTCAGAGAAAATATTCCACTATGTATTCTATCTTGGTGAATCCAAAGTATAGTACCTAATTTACTTTCTATTCTAACTTGCATTACCAACTCAAAATTATCTTTTTAGGTTTTTCAACCTTATATACTTTACATTTCTTTAATGAATTTCTTTTCTGAGTCTGGTAAACAAGGAAAACGATAAATATAACTATCTAGTCTTCAATTCCTTTAGAGACTTGAGAAGGAAATAACTGAGTAAACAAGAAGTGCAAGCAAGTAACTTCCAAAAAATGTGAGAAATGACAGAGACAGCTGACTGCCTGGACAGTCGCCCAAGGTTCTTCTGAAACGTTGGTGTAAACGGATTCCAAAGAATCACACAGTAACTATATTAATTACAACATTACTTGGTCTATTAGCTCAGGCTCCTTACTAACTAACTCTTACATCTTAAATTAACCCATTTCTGTTAATCACTGTATCACAACGAGGCTGTGGTCTACCAATAAGTTTCCAGCATCCTTCTCCTTCAGCAGCTACATGGCATCTCCTTGACTCAACCTACTCTCTCTGTATAGCTCTTCTAGCCTGGCTATATTCTGCCCTGCCATAAGCCAAAGCAACTTTATTCATTAACCAATAACAGCAATACATATACAGAAAGACATCCTATATCACATTGGGGCATCCATCTTTACTATAAAGACCTAAATAGTCAACAGATTTGTCTATGAAGCAGGATTTTTGAAGGACTATACCACCTTTTCTTGACAAAGTTTGGCAGTCATTCTCTTTTATATCCTGTTTGTCCAATCAGGACAGCATACTATCAGTAGTTGAGGCAAGGGCACTTCTTACCCAATGGCTTCTTTTGCCACAAATAAAGTAAACTCCATGTAGAGTTTCTTCAATGCCCATCATCTTCTCTAAAGTAGACTAGTGAATCCAGGAGCAGACATGTCTCATTGTCATAAAAAAAGAACCTGTGTTATTAAAACATCTTTTAATATCCCATATATCCCTGAAGTGTTTGAAGATGACCTATCTATCTAAAATATATCTCTGCTTGACCTTGAAAACATACATAATATGATCACAAATTCAATAGGTGACTAATTACTAACCTACATTTCTTTATTATCCTAAATAGCTAATTACTAACCTACATTTCTTTATTATCCTAAATAGCTGGTAATAATAACTTTTAAGGACTAGAAATTTACATTACATTGTTAAATGAGCTTTATATGTACAATACCTTGAACAAGATTAGAAATGTATGTACAGTATTTTTAATAAAATTAATCTCAAATTTGTTTCAATATAAAAAATCCAATCCAATGTAAAATATTCAAAACTAGTAGTTGCTTTTTAGAAGTAGATTCAATATCTACCTTTTTATTTTATCATATCTACAGTCTCCCTTTTTTCTTTTCAGAGTAGATTCAATAATCTACTCTTATATCCTATCATATCTATATTCTCCTTTTTTTCTTTTCAGAACAAGAACCCTGAATCTAATGTCTTTTGTTTAGCTTTTTTCCCAAACATTACCAATAAAAACTTATAACCAATCCCCCTGAACACTGACAAATATCATAACCCAATGAAAGATCAAAAGTCACCCACCCTACCTCTTGGGTATGTGGCTGTCATGTTCTAAAATTTACTTCCTGACATTTGGGGATGATGGCATTTTTAAGGGACCCTGAAAAGAAAAAAAAATTGAGTTAATTGTCAAGTCTTGGAAGAGGTAGCTGTATCATTTGTTGTCCAGTCTCTGCATAATGGGAAAGTACAGATTTTTTCTCAAGTCCTGGCTAGAGTAATCTGTCAAGCTGGATCATCTCAGCCACTTCAAAATAATTCTGAGAAGTTTGCAGCCCAAAAGCCGATCTTTAGGTGGTGTTTTTCAGCTTAGTCATGTTATCATAGTCATGGAGGAGTGGTCATTGTGGGGCCCATCCTCCTTTTAAAGACATCAAAGGTATATTTAGGGTTAGGGTTAGGCATGTTTATGGTTCACTGCAGAAAACTGATAGAGATTCAAACCCAAAATCATGTACAGGAAGGTAGATAAGACCTTTTTCTAGGATTAGTTAGTATTCTATAGGACCATTAATATCATGACAAAAACTTTAAAATACATACACTTTAATGTAGCACAATTAATAGAATCCCAGAGACAGATATTGGGGTTCAGCCTGAAGATCAGAAAAAGCAAAGAAGTCAACCACTAGAGAGCTCTTACCTCTATGAAATCTCCAGACTGAAAGAGAGAAAGCAAGTTCCTTTCTCCTCCCATCTTATTCCTCTCTATTGCTAGGATTAAAGGTGTGCACCACCACTGCCTGGCCTCTGTGGCTAACTAGTTTGGCTTCTGGGATTAACGATCTGTGCCACCACTGCCTGACCTGAGTGACTAGTGTCCTGTTTGGCATTCTGATCTTCAGGCAAACTTTATTTATTAAAATAAAAATGAAATATCACTAGATTTTAATCTTATAAATTTTGAGATAATATTTATGCCTTAAGAAAAGCTGCTAAAGAATCAACATAAAAACCAAAAGATTATGAGATTAGTGACAATAAGATAGTCCTTAAATATTTGTTTTTCTTCTTTCCCATAATAGGTGGCTCTTCTGACATGAGACAGAGATTTGGGATTTTACTTTAATAAGCATGCTTGTGTTTAGAGAAGGAGAGAACCACACTGCAACTCCAAAGACAGCTTTAATTTTTAATTGGACTGGGACTATAAAAAGATCATTTGCATTATATGTCTGTAGAGAACTGTAGAAATATTTGGGAAGATTAGTGAAATTTATCCTGTTTTAAATCTGATATACCAATAAGTTGATTTACTCTTTTTCTTGGGACATTTTTTTCTGGATGATTTGTCTTTTCTCTTCATGTCTCATTTGTTCAGTGGTCTTTGGATTCCTTAGTTGGATACACCTTTATTCTTCTGAAAAGATAGAAACAAAACCCTTCCCCAATCCTAATTTTGAAGAGGTTCTCTTTTGGCAGGATATATCTGATCAAGTAAAAAGTATTTGTTAGTTTTATAGGTTAGTTCAGATTAAAATGGCCATGCAGTTTGATGAACTATCATCTCCTCAAATTAAGAGGTCTCTCTTGTACAAATTGAGTCTTTATCAATTTTAATGGTACCCATAGCTTTTCTTCTACTGTGAAAACAAAAGCAAAACCCCTCCCCCCATGTAACACATATCCTGATTTCCATTCTGAGGTCAAGATATCTTTAAAGTATACTAGCTGATTGAATTCCATAGTTTTTTCTGTTATCCAATGTCTCTCTGCAGCTATTGTTCCTTTCTCATTAGCATTTATAAAATTCAAAGTTAATAAAGCATTATGCAATTTATTTCTGGGGCTTTTATTACTCTTTTCTGTTTATTTAGCATATCCTTTAGAGTTTGATATGATCTTTCTTTTTTAATATTTTTATGGTTTATTTAACTTTATTTTATGTGCATTGGTGTGAAGGTGTCAGATCCCCTGCAACTGGATCTTCAGACAGTTGTGAGCTATGTGGGTGCTGGGAATTGAACCCAGGTCCTCTGGAAGAGCAGTCAGTGCTCTTAACCACTGAGCCTTCTCTCCAGCCCGATATGATCTTTCCATAACTGCCTGTCTTATAGGATTTTGTGGTATATGGATAATATGCTTTAAATTATAATAACCACAATCTGTTTCATTTTCTTAGAGACAGACATGTTGGAGCACTGACTGTCTTTATTTCTACAGGTATACCCATAATGGCCATAACTTCTAGCAAATGTGTGATTACCAAATCAGCCTTTCTAAACTCAAAGCAGTTGTCCATTGAAAATCTGAATAAGTATAAATAGTGTGGTATATATATTTTTAATTTTTTTAATTCTATAAAATAGGACATATTCATCTGCCAGATTTCACTTTGAGTACACTTTGGGTTACTTCCTGAATGTAGTGGTGTTTGAGTGTATGAAGAACAAGTAGGACATTATGTTATAATTTCCTTGAGTTGTTGCCACATAATGGAAAAGTCTAATTCTAAATCTTTGCTATTGACATAATGTTTTTTATGAAATTCTGAGGCCTCCAGCACATTTCCAATCAATAGTTGATAATTTCTTCATTGCCTTGTGCTAGAGGACCTAGCAAACCAATATGGGATCAGATGTCTGTTATATATATGGGATGATTCCTATTCCTGATTATTTCTTGTAACTGAAAAATCATAAAGTCAGTTCTGTAACATTTGGTATAAATTCAATGTTTCAATATGCAAAACAACTCTTTCTGCATATTGCAAACTAGTAACTATGTTAAGAGGTTCCCTAAAATCTATTAATACCAAAGAATAACATATAATTCTGACTTTTGGACAGAATCATAAGGGTTAGATCCACTTTACTTAATTTTTCTGTTTTGTAACCTGTCTTTCCTAATTTGTTTGCATCAGTACAAAATGTAGGGGCTCCAAATATTGGTGTTTCCTGTACAACGTTAAGAAGGACCCATTAGTTCTCTTTATAAATTGGACCCTATTGCTTTTGAGATATTTGTTCTTAATTAGGCCTTTAAAGGCAAGATCAGCACTTTGGAGGAATGGATCTGAGGTATAATCAACATTGAATCTTATGACCATCATGATCCTTGGATAAGAGAGGTGATTTTCAGAAGTTTGAAGAAAAATCGAAATGCCAAGTGTTTCAATTGTGGCAAACAAGGGATTGTAAATAGGCCATTCCAAGAAACAATGTTTTTTGTAACTATAATTCAAATGGAATGCATCTCCCTCTGGATTATGCTGAAGGTATGACAAGGACAATCATTGGACTAATGGATGTAGATCAAAAAGGGAATTTGATCTTGGAAGATTTTCTTTCCTCTAGCTCTATTTGATTGTTCAATGGCCTTAGCCTCATATTTCAACCAGGTCCTCTATTGTAACTGATGATCAGGGTACAAGACTGCTGTAACCAAATCTCTCCAGTCTTGAAGAAAAATTCTATTACAAGTTGACCACAAATTTAACATTTGATTCACAAAAGGTGAATGCATACCATATGAGACTATTGCTTCTTTGAATCTCCTTAAACCCAACATTTCCACAGGAGTCCATTTAACTCTTGCACAGCCTTGGGGATATTTATCATTTGGAAGTTGTTCCTCTAAGGTGACTGGATAAATTAAAGTTGGTTGTTTGAAAACCTTAGGCTGCTCCTCTCTAACCTTATAATGCAACACTGAAATTGGTTCTCCTTTAAATTTTTCTGTCTGGATTTGAAAATTTTTATGACCTTTTTACTAAGTTTTTCTAAGGCTGTATATTTACACTCATACCAAACAATTTTTAAGAGATAAACTTCTGGGCAGTGGTGGCACGCACCTTTAATACCAGCACTCGGGAGGCAAAGACAGGCAGATCTCTGTGAGTTTGGGGCCAGCTTGGTCTATAAGACCTAGTTCCAGGAGAGGCTACAAAGCTACAAAGCTGTCTCAAAAAAAAGGTGATATACTAAGAATTATCAAAATGACAATAAGGATTATCAAAATGATAATTCACAGCATGTCAATCCTGGCTAAGATGAATATTCCTTATTTAAGTGCTCCATTTTTCATGCATTGCATAATCATACAGAGACCTAAATTTCTCTATTATATTTGTGTTCCCCATTTTTTTCACATGGGAAAAAACTCTCTCTTTTAACTAATTTCTCCCTTTAAGAATTCTGATTATCTCCCCAAATCTGCCACAGTGATGATGAAGATGTGAGGCTGACCACAGCTGCGTGAATAGTAAAAGCCTGACTGGATTTCAAGGCAGTTACCTAGTTGGCAGCAGCCCTGGAAGGGGTTTAGGGAAAGCCCACCAGGAGAGAAGAAAGGAAAACCTAGCTGTTGGGATGGTGACTCTGGCCTCGTGTAGTTCCAGCCTTTGCCAGTGGCTGTAAGCCACAGGCAAGTGGCTTTTTTGTGAATTCGTACCCCAAAAGTTGGGCGCCATATGTAGCACTAATTCAAACTGTTCTTAATAATTAAAGCCCGGAGAGAGATTTTAGGGATTGAATACTGAAGGTTCAGAGAAACAGAGTATCCAGTCACTAGAGAGATTTTACCTCTATCAATGCTCAAACCAAAGGGGTGAGCCTGTCCTCAGACTGCTTCCTCATAGTGACTGCCTTAGACTACACTGCTCCTCAGACTGTGCTGAACTCCTGTCTCCTCCTGCCTTATATTCCTCTCTCCACCCAGCCATATCACTCCTGTCTTCACCTCCCTAGTGCTGGGATTAAAGTCATGGGATCCTAAGTGCTGGGATCACCTTTGTGTGAGCTCTGTTTCTCTTTTAGATTAGATCAATTTCATGTAGCCCAGGGTGGCCTTGAACTAACAGAGATCCATCTGTCCCCTGGGTCCTGAGATTAAAGGTGTGTGCCACCACTGCCTGCGTTGGAAGCAGCAGATCCCTGGCCCCTTGATTTCCTTTGCCTGCTGGAGTGAACTAAGCAAAACACCTGTGCCTGCAGCATGAGACCTTGCCTGGAACTGCTCTGACCACGAGACTTGGCCTGCAGCTGCTCTGAGCACAATAAAGTTTGGCATTCTTGTATAAAGGATGGCCCATGTCCTTGTCTCTCTCTCTCTCTCTCTGTTTCTCTGTCTATGTGTTTTTAAGTCCCCAGAGTAGTACCCGAGACTCACGTACCTTCTGTGGCACGGTCGCTACAGGACCGTCGGGTTTTTACATGCCTGGTCTCTAGTGACTTAGCTTTGCACTCTTATCTTCAGGCAAACTTTATTTGCTAAAATAGATAGAAGACATCTTGCTGGAGGTGGCTTTTTGCTTCTACCATGTGGGTCTTGGGGGCAGGTCATTAGTCTTGGAGCCAAGTGCCTTCCCCCGCGCCATTTTTCCAGCCCTGTGGATCTTTATTGAGAAAATAAAATTTATAGTTTCTGGCATGATTTTATTTTATTTTCCCTGACCATCTTTCTTTCTTTTATTTTTTTATTTTTTATTTATTATTATTTTTTTTGGGTTTTTCAAGACAGGGTTTCTCTGTGGCTTTGGAGCCTGTCCTGGAACTAGGTCTCGAACTCACAGAGATCTGCCTGCCTCTGCCTCCCCAAAGCTGGGATTAAAGGCGTGCACCACCACCGCCCAGCGATCTTTCTATTTTTAATAAATACCCCAACTCTATTTCATGTTGGTCTGTTCCAGAATTCTTTTCTGTGTTGAAGCTATAAATCTTGGGTTTGTCTAAGTCATGATCCCGAAATCTTTGAGGTGACTGGGGAGAATGGTGCGGAGCTGTACTTCTGATGTTATCTGAGCATGTGCTGTTGCCATCCTGCAGCGCAGACATCTTCCCTGTCACAACCACCACTGCAGCCACAGGCCTCCTTATTGCCCAGACCTCAGAGCCAGGATGGGTTCTCTCCTGGGCCCCTCTTCTGGGATCTATAAGAGGATGGGCCTGGGCTCATTGTCTAAGTAATTAATTGCCCAGTTGCAGGAGGCCTTGGGGTTCAGTTCCAGCACCAAACCTGATGTGGTCCTTCCACCTATGACATCAGAAATATAAATCCCCCCACCTGATAAATAAGGTAGTTTTGTTGAGTACTTACAATGTACCACCTGTTTCTAGGTTCTTTTTTTTCAATATTTATTTATTTATTTATTATGTATACAATATTCTGTCTGTCTGTATGCCTGCAGGCCAGAAGAGGGCACCAGACCCCATTACAGATGTTTGTGAGCCACCATATGGTTGCTGGGAATTGAACTCAGGACCTTTGGAAGAGCAGGTAATGCTCTTAACCACTGAGCCATCTCTCCAGCCCGTTACTAGGTTCTTTACCTAGTTAATTTTATAGTAATACATTGAATCCTTTTTTGTGTTGTTTTGTTGTTAGACACAGGGTTTCTCCATATGGCCTTGGCTATCCTGGAACTTGCTCTGTAGATCAGGCTAGCCTCTAACTCACAGAGATCCTCCTGCCTCTGCCTCTCAAGTGTTTGCATTAAGGTGTGCTCCACACAGGCCAGCCTTACATGAACCTTCTGGTAACCCTCCTGCATGTCTCCAGAGGTCAAAAGTGCACCACTCAGCGTGACACTGCCCACCCACCCCTACCTCCCACCCTACCCCCTACCTCTGTTCATCACTACATCTCCCTTTTGCAGATGGGGAAATGTAAACAATGAAAGACTGGCCAACATAATACAGCCTGGGAATGTAACTCAGTGGCAGAGAACATAGTTAAGCATGTACAAGATCTTAGGTTCCCTGAAGCTCCACCCCAATCCTAAAAGGCACAATAAACACCTGTCAATATCCAAGAAAGTGAAGTAAAAACATGCAACTTCTTTTGTTTGTTTGTTGCAGGGTTTTGTTTTGTTTTGTTTTGCCAGACCAGGTTTCTCTATGTAGCCCTAGCTGCCACTGAACTCACCCTGTAGACTAGGCTGACCTAGAACTCAGAGATCATGGGATTAAAGACATGTGCCACCACTGACTGGCTCAGAACATGCAACTTTACCTATATGCTCTTAGGAATGGGGACAAGCTAAATTAGGGCACATGCCTGTGATCTGGATACCTGGGAGGCAGTGAAGAATCAGGAGTTCAAAGTCATTCTCAGATTTATATGCAGTTGGAGTCTAGCCTGGGCTATATGATATTGGGTCTCAAATCAAAATATGCACATGCATGTACATACATGTACACACTGGCACACACACACATACACACATACCAGGCAGACATAAATCATCATCTGAAAGCTGTGTCTATTAATTCAGGTCTGTGATCCCAGCTATTCAGGAGTGTAAGGTCAAAGGATCAAAGTCCATAGTGTGCAGGGCAACTGAATGAGTTCAGCGGCTACCTGGGCAATTTCTGAGAACCTCTTTCAAAAAAAAAAATTACAAAGGCCCGAATATGTAGCCAAGTTGAAGAATACTATAGCATTTGCCTAGCATTCATGAGATCCTGAACTAAAACAAATAAATAACCTGCCTGGTATGATGGTACATGCCTATAAACCCAGTACTCAGCAGCCTGATGCAGGAGGATCAGAAATTTAGAGCTGCCTTTGATATATTGTAGTGGCATTTTGGTACAGGAGAATTGTCTGTATTCTGTCAATCATGTTTCAAATAAACGCTGATTGGCCAGGCAGGAAGTATAGGTGGGGCAATGAGAACAGGAGAATGCTGGGAAGAAAGCCCATTCCTCCCCAGTCCTGCCCAGACCACCAAAGAAGCAGGATGTGACCTGCCCCTCTGAAAAAGGTACCGAGCCATGTGACTAACATAGATAAGGATAATGAGTTAATATAAGCTACAAGAGCTAATAAGAAGCCTGAGCAAATGGACCAATCAGCTTATAACCTAATGTAGACTCTCTGTGTGATTTTTCTCTGGGACTAAACGGCTGGGGGACCAGGCAGGACAGAAACCCCAAAGCTTGGCCCTCATGTTTTTGTTTTGTTTTTGTTTTGTTTTTTTTGTTTTTTTTTGTTTGTTTGGTCTTTGTTTTTGTTTTTTGAGACAAGGTTTCTCTGTAGCTTTGGAGCCTGTCCTGGAACTAGCTCTTGTAGACCAGGCTGGCCTCGAACTCACAAAGATCCGCCTGCCTCTGCCTCCCGGGTGCTGGGATTAAAGGCGTGCGCCACCACCACCCAGCTCATTTGTATTTTAATAAATAAAACTTACCTGAAGATCAGAGAGTAAAACAGCACCACTTGTCAGCCTTACTTACCAGGCAGGGTTAACACACACCTTTAATCCCAGTAGCCACACTAGTTGCCATAGAAACCAGGTGGTGCACACTTTAATCCCAGCCCTAGAGAGTAATATAAAACAGGAGGAGACAGCTCTCAGTCTCATTCTGAGATTCCTGGAGGCAGGATCGCCATTTCAGATTGAGGGAGAAGTAAGAGCCAGTGGCTGGCTGCTTTGCTTTTCTGGTCTTCAGGTTGAACCCCAATTTTTGTCTCAGAGCTTTTATAAATCGTACATCAATATATAGCCTGTTTCAGGCCAGCCTAGGGTATAAGAGAGCCTATCTAAAATCAAAAACAAATAAACAAAACAACAAAAATCAACCAATCACCATGGGGGTTGGTGTGTGATATGAGAAAACCTTCCCTAGTGTTTTGGCCTCTGGCATTTCCTGCACACTGTGGTCCCAATCACAACCTGTTTTATCTACTACAATTTCCCCACAGAGAAACGGAAAAACAACTCCCTTGGAGAGATGGCCCCATCACAAGAATGATTTACTTAAATTTTACATGTTTGGATATTTTGCCTGCATGCATGCCTGTGTATTACATACGCGCATGGTCAATGGAGACAAGAAGGCACTGGGATCCTTGGGAACCAGAGTTACAGTTATGAGCCACCATGTGGGTAATAAGAATCAAACCTACGTACTATGCAAGTGCAGAAAATAGTTAATTACTGAGCCATTTCTCCAGCCCCCATTTAAAAGAATTGTGTATTTATGTGCTTGATGCATGGGGGAAAAGAGCATGCATGAGTGCAGGAACTTAGAGATCAGAAGAGAGTGTTAGACCCCTGTGGCTGGAGTTACAGACATAGTAAGCTACCAGACGTGGGTACCGAGAACTGAACCTACGTCCTCAGCCAGATCAGTTTGTGCTCTTAACTGCTGAGCCATCTCTCCAGCCCCATAAGGTTGTTTTCTATTTTATCCATGTTCAAATCCCAGCACCCACATAGGAGCTCATTGTTAGCAATTCCAGTTTCAGGGGACCTGAAACACTCTTCTGTCTTCAATGGGCACCAGGCACCTGACAGACACAAATACATGCAGGCAAAACACAAAAGCCAAAATTTTATTTGATGTGTTTTTTTAAGTCTTTCCCAGTTCAAGCAATTCAGGTGCTGACAACAACCTGTTGTTGTTGTTCTGAGCCATTTTTTAAGGCATTGTCTGCATAGATAGCTTTTTCCTTCTTCTCTTTTATTGTCCAGATTGGATGTCTTCTACTCTTCCCATAGGTTCTGAGGATCTGCATTGCAGAAAGGGCTCTGATTTGGGTCTGCCCTACCATAAATAACAGTGGCCAGCCAAATGAAATGGCAAACTAGCACTCAGTCTTATCCTCTCTTGCACCAACTCTACTTGCCAAGTCCTTCGGGCAGTCAATTTGGCCTAGGCACACCACTGATCATGTAAAAAACTCATCCTGCTGTGTACTCTCAGGTACAATGCCTTCTCTAGCCCTTTAGCCATTTCCAGGGTCGTCCCCCACTGAGTGGGCACAAATGTCTCTGTAGAATTATCTTCATTCTACAGGATAGCTACAACATACTTGTGTTTTAAACAAGCGTTATAAAGAGTTATGGGCAGGGGTGGGGAGAGCTGGAGAGATGGCTCAGCAGTTAAGAGGCTGCTCTTCCAAAGGACCTTGGTCCAGTTCCAAGCAACCACATAGCAGTGCACGCCTGTCTCTATATCCAGTTCTATGGGATCCGACATCCTCATAGACATGCATGCAGGCAAAACACCAATGTACATAAAAATAAATACTAGGGGCTGGGTATAGATATAACTCAGTGATGGGCTAGGCTAGCATGCACGAGGCCTGGGCTCAGTCTTTAACAATGTATAAAACTGGGCATGGTGGTTGTTCTAATTAAGTTTCATTGCTGTAAAGACACCAGAACCACAACAACTTTGCTTTCTAAGATTTACTTATTATATTTAATGTTCTGCATGGGATGCCAAAAGATCTCATTACACATGGTTGTAAGCTACCATGTAGTTGCTGGGAATTGAACTCAGGTCCTCTGGAATAGTCTGTGCTCTTAGCCTGAGCCATGTCTCCAGCACCCCCAGAGCAACTCTTATAAAGGAAAACACTTAATTGGAGCTGGCTTACAGTTCACAAAGGTTTAGTTCATTATCACCATGATGGGAAGCATAGTGGCATGCAGGCAGACATGGTGTTAGAGGAGCTGAGAGCTCTTCATCTTGATCCGATCCATCAAGAAAGAGACTGAGCCACTAAGAATGGCTTGCACCTCCTAATAGTGCCACTCCCTTTGGGCCTATGGGAGCCATTTTATTCAAAACACCACAATGGTGTAATCCGAGAATCACCACAGTGGTGTAATTCTGTAATCTCAAAATTTGGGAGGTGAGAAGTCAGTCTAAGGTCATTCTCAGCTTAGCAGAGTTTGAAGCCCCTTGAACTTTGAGACCCGGTCTTAAAATGCCCATAAACGGGCTGACATGACTTAGGTTGAGCCTGATCCCCAGAATACACATGGCCAATTGTTCAGAAGTCCATAGGCCCTCTATACCGCTAACACAAACACGTACAAACCAGACCAAAAAAAAAAAAATGCAAGAACCCACATTAGAGCACATTCAGTTCTTGCCAAGTAACCACACCATGTAAACATCGGTTCTCGTTGCCTTTATCAACTTCTGAAAGACCAGGCACCATAATTGAGGTTTTCCGTTTCATTCTTGATCTGATACAATTCAGGTTGTATGCCACCTATAACATGGAATGTTGTATTGCTCAACGTCATACTTCATCTTCCTTTTGTAAGACTTGTTTGTGTATCACTTGCATGTGTATCACTGGTACCCACAAAGGCATTGGATCCCCTGGTGGGTGATGGGAAACATTCCAGGTCCTCTGTAAGGCCACGGCATGGCCTTTTTTGGGGGGGGGGGTTCACTTAAATATGATACCTAGGCAATAATGTTCTACAAAAGGAAAAGAACCAATTAGCATCTCAAGCTAAAGATGCCAAAACTTTTCACTTGGTCAATGTTTAACAATCAATGATTGAAGATCATAGTCAATTTTTACAAATAAAATTAAACTGCCCACTAAACTAACTTTCATAATGATTAAGGTAACTAATCAAGAATGCTACAAGTAAGAATATTTATTTGTCATGATTTTCCTACTGTTTTAAGGCCATGTGATCTAGTAAATTAATGTTCCACTCACAATGTAGCCCAGGCTGGCCTAGAATGCACTGATGCACCTGGCCTGGTGACAGGAATAAAGATTAGGATAGTAAAACCTGCCCCGACATCACCATGCTGTTACCACACATAAGCAGATGAAGACACATACAAGATTAGAGAAATACAATTTTAATCAAACAGAAAGGTAAACTTTAGGCATCCGTTATCTTTCTGCCTAAAACAGTAGAGACAAACTGTTGAAACAAGGCCGTTCCCCCACACTTGTGACAACGCTCCAGTTTCAAAAAAAAACCTTAATGAAAATGTCAAACATGAAAATAGAAGTCTGCGAGTTGTAAAAAAGTGTACAAAAAGCCCCCAAATGTGTCAAGGTTGTCCTTTTTCTACAAAATAGCACCAGTAAATAGAGTAAAAGGCGTTAAAAGCATCGGGGAGCATTTCTGAAATGCAGCTTTTCTCATCTCCAGGGATGCCCCTAAGAGAATCCCCGTAAAAATACAATGTATCATGGGGTAAAAAGGTTTTAAAAATCTCCAGAAGATCAAAGTTTCTCATTGTAGTTTCCCCATCATCTCTTAGATAAGGGAAAGTAATGTGCTTCTGGCCCTAGCTTCTCATTAAGCATAGAGGATCATACTTATCTGAGGACCTGAGCTGGTGGGGGAGAGGGAGTGGGAAATAGTTTAGCTAAGCTCCCTCCTTCATGTCCCTCACACATGGAAGAGGGGCCAACCCCCTTCCTGAGCTCAAAACATTCTATTCCAGTCTTCTTGAGGATTAGCTACATGGGCCCCTGCCCAGGGAATCTTGAGGGAAATTGCCCTGAATGTGATGATGACATCATCCCTGCTGACATCATCATCATACTGGGAAATGCTACAAGACCAACAGGACTCCAGCCCTTGTACCAAAGCAAGGGGAAGGTGCCATTAAGACTTAAGCCATAAACATCACCTTTTTCATCTTCTACTATCCCTAGGGAAAATTAAAGAACACAAAACAAAAAAATCCTTGCCCCTTGACCTTGTTCATGTGAGCCCACATTGATAATAGCATCCTCTAGCAAATGGGGAGCACAGGTGTTTTAAAAACAAAATCTCAAGTGATTTTGCAGCATTAACCTGAGTATTGGGAGAGCTATCATTTTGGTATCTTAGCCATAACTTCTGACTGATTAACCCAGGAGGGAAAAAAGCCATCTTACTACCTACTTCAAGTTTTAAAGTCTCAGGATAAGAAAACATGAGCACCATGTTGGGCTGCTCTAAGCAACCATGTCTGAGCTGTGCACATGGAGGGAGCACCTTGGGCTCGCCTGCAGGGGCCAGGAGGCTCTGCTCCCACAGAGCAGGAGAAAGCTGAGGTACAGTGAGGTGAAGCCCCAAACAGGTGAGCTGAGGAAGGGGAGAGGTGAGGTGCCTTCAGGGAGGGGGTGATTGTGGGGACCTGGCTCCAGACCAAGAGTACCCCAGTCCTGGGTAGAACTATTCACATGCAAAGTAGTCCTTCAAGGGGGCGAAGAGGTGTCTGATGACTGGCACACTCCAGGACCTTCCCAGCAGCTTCTGGCGGGCACCACGGCCCATGTTGGACACGTCTGTGTAGTGTGCAGGAAAGCCGAAGATCCTGGGAGAAGAGTGAAAAGGCACGAGGTTAGAAGGACCCGGGTCCCCAGTACACCAAGAACAACTGTGTTTTGGAAGTCAGGCCTAGGAAAGCTACCAGGCTTTGCTCAGGACTATTAGACTCAAAGGAACCTTCTAGAGTACCAGTTCCACTATTAGCTAAGAACACTTGCAAACCACTGATAGGGAATCAGTGTTGTGTATCTTCACTGGGACTGTGCCCCTGTTCCTCACAGGCCATGGTATGAACTAACCCTTGGATGACTGCCAGTTAATCTGCAGGCATGTATCTAGGACACTGTAGGTTTAGAGCCTGTCCTGGAACTCGCTCTTGTAGACAGCTGCCTCGAACTCACAGAATCCACCTGTCCCTACCTCCTGATCGCTACCCTCCTGAGTGCTGGGATTAAAGGTGTGCGCCGCCACCACCTGGCTCTAGGACCATTCTTAAATGCATAGTGTGAACTGGTCTATGCGTGATCACCAGTCAGTCAGGAGACACATGTATTTGGCTCAATACATAATGAGAAATCTAGCAATTTGTTTTCAGGGGGAAAAAAACAAAAGACAAGATTTTCAATGGCAAACAGAGGGCTCACAGATACCAGGTCTTTCATAGTCACCAGAGCACATATACATATACAGCTCTCTTTCTCTCTCCCCTCCCTCAAAATATTACAGAAAAATAATTCCAGAGCTTGCCCAAGGTACTTCATCAATGGTGTTAAAGAGGACAAAGAAAGACTGAATCTCAGTATTGCAGGCTTACAACCTCTCTAAAGTTACCTGTAGGAATTCAATACCTCCAGCCCAGGCCTTGCTATTCCTGGCATCTACACAGTACCAATCACACCTCAATCACTTTAAACTGAGACTCTCAAATTCCAGAACAAGCTACAGCATGGACATAATTACAGTGTTCCCAGCCTGTGGCCCAGGGACCTTTACAGAAGAGAATGCTGAGACTGTTAAGGTTGATAAAATCCTGAGATTGTTTCTGGACAGACCAGAGCAGATGCACACATGAACTCCCAGTATTGTGATGGCATGGCCCAGGCCTGAGGCAGATCGGAAAGAGGGAAGGTAGGAATCCCAGTACTAGCTAAAGACCTACTGATTACACATCCGGGCAGAGTCCACTCACAAAGACAGCTGGGCAGCACAAACGGGACTCGATGAGTAAATGGGGAATAGCAACATCGAAACTGGGTGATTGGGATTGGAGAGTGGAGAGGGTTGTAATGTTGTAATGGAAAGGGGTATGTTTAAATTTGAAAAAGAATTGTAAAAAAAAAATTATTACTTGGGTCATGGTGGCTGACATTTATAAGCCAAGCATTCAGGAGGCTGAAGCACAAGAGAGCCTATAGTGAGTTCCTTCTCAGCCAGGAGACCAGAAAAGAAATATGCAATAAAATATGAAGCATTAACATCTTCATGAAATAGCTGATATTTATATCTGGAAGAAAGGGCAGGTAGTGGTACCTGCCTTTAATCCAAGCACTTGGGAAGCAGAGGCAGGTGAATCTGACAACAAAGGTAAGAGATCAGAGAGACGGGAGAGAGAAGGACCCAGGAAGAGAATTCCGGGGATAAACCAGAGTTTCCTTAGCCTTCTCATTTAAAGGAAAATTTGGGACAGGAAAATATCAGGGCAATGCAGACAGGTGTCCACCATCTTGTCTCTCACCCCATTTCTCCCTTTCCTGTCTTTGTTCCAAAAGCAGCTCACCTTTCGAGCTCAGTACACCACAAAACATCGTCCTTGCCATTCATCACTACAGGGAAAAGCTGGTTTTTCCCCTGTCTGATGGAGTTCGACTTGGTGGTTATTGTCTGTACTTTCTTTAACTGGAGAACAAAACAATATCGCAGGGTGAACACAGAAGGCTTCCAAGTGAGATCAGGCTCAAAAACATCAGAAACATCAGAGGGCAGAGGACTGAAGTAAGGAGTCTGGAGAGCTGGCAGGGACAGGCAGACACAGGGAGAGGACAGAGACTTGGAGAGATTCTTTATGCTTCCCACAAATGCTACATAAATTTTAGTGACCATGAAGAATCACATGGGGGCCAAGACACCGGTTAGTGATCGATGATGTCATTAAGAGCAGAAACCATCCAGACTCAGAATGGCCACCAGCGCTTGAGCAACAGGCCTTTGCTTTCCACAGACGAGGAGTAGGCGCTGAGGCCTCACTGTGCATCTGTGACTTCACAGCACAGCCTCCCTGCCTCCGGCATTAGCACCGCAGAGCACGGTTGCACCTTCCTGCTGGGGTTGTTACCAAGACCGTCT